>OVBI01001822.1:0-27829 GCA_900406495.1 Sisymbrium altissimum
ATTATTACTGGAGACCTCCTCGATACACTTCTCAGTGACCTTACATGCCTTAGACAAAACTTGTTCTACCCACTTCTTGACAAGCACATCCGACTCCTCAGGGGTGCACGCCTTCTTTAAGCACAAAGTTTTTAATGCTTTAACATGTGCATCTACCTGTCATTGAATGGCATTGATTAAGATTATGAGACAGATGAACCATATATGGATTAACGATAGATTATTCCATTCTCAAACCGTGGTTCGATTCAAGCGTTCAACAGTTCCACATCAAAACAAGGTCTACAGAGAGAGATGTACCGGAAAAACATATCTATCTGAAGGAATACGTCCTCTAAGACAAAAACCAGTAACTTGCTACGCGTTCGAAACATGAACACTTGATTTTATATTAATCTAATTATTACCTCAGCAGAATGCAGGTCAAATTTTTCGATTTTCTTCAGCAAATTGTCTGCCAGATCTGCAGCAGGCTCCGGTGGCAGCTGAAGGGAAACATTGGAAATTGTTTGCAAAAGGCAAACTCGATCGCCAGCCCATGTAGACGAATTACACTCTACACCCTCTTCTTCATCACCTTGTCCATCTGTTCCTTCTGAAATAGCCGCATTATCCAAAACACACATTCAAGAATTGGTTGAGCTAGGGCAGAAGTTAGAATTGAAACCAGGCTACTAATAGCAACAAGTAGACTTAGTAGAGACATAAATCATTTAATTGGTATGTCGTATAATGAATGAACTGGCAAACCTTGCAGGTCATTCTTGTCTAGCAGCTGCCAAAGATGGTGAAGAAACTCCCATTCGACAGACTTTGGAAGATAAACTGAAACCTCTGAGAGAAGAAACCAAGCCCCGGCAGGAGCTGTCCATTTATTAATTGGCATTGAACGGTTTAACCAGAATGATTCAGATTCCTGTATAATACTCTGCAGCGCAAGGGCAACTCTTGGTTTTAGTTGCTTCTTCTTACCCACACTATTACATATTTTCTTAACCCAAGGAGAAACCTCGCTGTTGCAGAGCTCCCTTAGGAGGACCAAAACTCCTTCTGGAAACAAGGCTTCAATGTCTCTGTCCAGATCTTTTGAATTAGAGTTCCAGTTGTTTGGGAGGGAACCACTGTCGCTAGAAAGTGCATTTCCTGCTCGAGATATTCTCTCCAGGACTAGTTCATGAAAGACATTCTCACACTCTTCTTGGATGCTAGTTTCATTGTCCATGATCATCCGAGGAACAGAATGTAACCATTCAGTAGTAACAATTTCATCTGTACATATTCTGAAGGCCTACAGTGAGCAAAAGAAGACAATGAATGTGCATTACCAATGGGAAATCATAAGGAGGCGACGAAATATGATAACGAGTCATTGGCCTAACCTATATTTAGAGATAGATAGTTACGCATAAACAATCATCGGATTTCAGAACTAGCATAAATAGCAGTTAATGAGCATTCATTCATTAATTCATTCAAATGACAAAAACCGACAACCATTCTTCTATAACAGTTTGGTCCTGCAGCTTTAGTCTCGTCAAAATTGAGCTAATAAAGACAAAGCACATCCGTATACAATCACACAAACTTTACAAATAGCATCACCGAGAAAAAGAGAAGGAAGACAGTGAGTCATAGAAAATCTACCTCGGAAAGAGCTGAAATTGCAGCCTTTCTTATACTTATGAGCGGATCAGAACAAGAAGTACCCATCGTCTTTAGGATACTAACATCAAAGCAACCACCTAAAAGGGATGTCAATTTTGTAACTAGAAGAAGAGCTGCTCTCCTTGTAGCCGCCTTCTCATCCACACATCTCTTTTTCAAAAGTTCAGTTACTACACCTTTCCCCTCTGAAGTCTCACCATCAAAGCCAAGGGCTCGTTTCAAGATCGACCTACTCCTTTCATCAGCAGACAAGAACCCCACAACTTGAGCCAAGTTGGACAAAGCTCGAGCTCTAATCAAAGCGTTTGAGTCTGAACACCGCTGCACTAAGGCGTTAAGACAACCTAATCCCCACGAATCGTTCACACCATTCTCAGAACTAATACATCCTAACGGGTCACCTAACGAGCTTATCAGCAAAGGTATAAGATCAACAGCTAATATCCTCATATTAGATTTACCTTGCCCCATCCTCATCACAAACTCAACAAACTCCGATTGGTCCTCAACCTCCATTCCCTTTACTATCTCCAGTATCGTCTCCACGGCGAATCCACGCGGCTCAGCCTTCTCAGGCGCCTTATGAACCAAAAACTTAGGCAAATTAGAAACAACTTTCTTCAACTCAGAGTTATCTTTCCCCAATCCCATAATCTTCCTTGACACAAAACCTAACGCGAAACTTCTCGCCTGATGCTTCCCCATCAAAAGCAACGGTGTCAAAGACTTTGAAACCTCAGCGGCTGTGAGTGACACATCTCCGTGATCGGAGGTCAACACTCCACTTAGAATTCTCCCACACATTTCCATCAATCGATCATAATTCAAACCCCCTGAATGTTCCAACGCTAATAAAGGAATCTCACTCACTGTTTGTACCAAAGATTTCAAGCTATCGGGAAATCTATCTAAATGAACAAAACCTAGAACCGAGCCCAGACGCTCGAGTACTCTAAACAGCAATTTCGCATCGAATCCACCTTCTTCACTCTCGTCCCCATCTTCACGCCCTAGATTTCTCGCGTTACTCTTCGAATTGCGTCCTCTCTTCTTCTTGTTCCCTTGAGACGCCACCGTTCCAGAATCTTCTCGGTGACGAGGTTTGAGGTAGCGGCGGATCGAACCTAGTAGAGAGAGAAACGCAACGGGAGAGAAGAAAGTGAAAACGGGGCAGTTCGTCGAGAGAAGCAGAGAGAGGTATGCGTCGGAGGCTAGAATAGCTAGACGGCCAGATTCAATCGGCGAATCCATGGCGGCGGAGAAGCAGCGGAGAAACGACGAAGCCATGGAGGAGAGGCTGCCGTAGAACCGGTTGAGGATTTCATCGTCGTCTGTTTCGAGGAGGGACTTGAGATCCGTGACGAGTTCTTTGTAGTAGGATTCGTCATCTCCTCCTCCTTCAATTCCTGCTATGATTCTAGCAAGCAGAAGCTCATCATCCATGACGACTCTACAGAGAGGAATTAGGGATTCACAGAATTTTTAGGTGACAGTTTAAAACATTTTGGAATTCCCGCGATCTGTAGGTTCTTATCAAAATTCAAAGTGGAACTAAGAATAAAAAAAGGTTAGGGGTAAATTAAACATAATGATAACAATGAGGCCTTTATGTGTAAACTCGGTTGGAGCGTACACCCTCACCCTCGCCACGCTTTGTATTTTACCAAACCAAGCCGAGCCTTCTTCTTCATTCTCACTTTTTATTTTCAACAAAAATCTCATATATATATTGTTTGTATATTATTTGATATCTTTTAAAAACAATAACATTACCTTCATATTTTATTAACATGTATATCATAATAAATATCATCACTATAAACCTTTTTGTATTCATTTTAGAAATTAATTTAAATTATTAGAATAATTAGGTGAATACATGCGTTAATCTATTAATTATAACACGATTTTTTCATTTTTATGTAAAATTAAAATTTTCTATATCATATTGTATTTTAAAAAAACAAAAACTAATGTAGTATATATTTTCGTATTAAAATGTTGTACTATATGTCTTCAAATATTTTGTATATAGTTCTAGTGTAACAAGTATATGTCACCAAATGCATTTTCTTCACTAGTTCATATACTAAAGATTTTTTGTTGATGAACACTTTCTTTGATATTAATTGGAGCAGAAAGAGCGATTCGTGTACAAAAGTGTTACGTTGAAACTCAAGTTGTTCTAACTCCTTTAAATTGAGACGTCTTAAATCCGTTTCAAGTAGATTTCTGCACCAACAAAGACACATACTGTATCTATATGCACATATAAATTATATGTAATAAGAGATAAATATACACATTTGTTAATACTGAATGTTCTCTCTTATAGACCTAGCTTCAAATACTATTCCTAGCTATTCTGCAAATTCCACGAGAAATAGACTTTTACGTTTAGAAATATCATAGAGTTTGGTATATAAGATAAATCTAAAATCTGTAAGAGCACCTTAATATCTTTGGCAGATCTTATGTTGATTTTCAATGGAGCCAATGAGCCATAATATCATTATTTTTTACTTAGAAAATCACAAACAAGAAACAATACATATTCCTTTGTCTCTATATATCTTGTTAAATTTGGATTAATTCTGGGTTTCCAACTAAAAACCAATTGGTAATTAGTGGATTGGCCCTAACACTTTATATATTAATGTTGGTTCTTTTTAACTTCAGATGTGGGACTTAATTTGTATCCCAACAATCTCCCCTTCAAACTAAGGACCACATACACGCCTCCTCGAGATGCTAACTCCATCTCGAATCGATCTCACTTGGACCGATAATAAGCCCTTCACGGGCCTTATTACTCAATAAGCCCCTCATGGGCCTTCATTACTCGGGTTAACAAGAGACATGTATATATCCACTTTTTTCTAGGTCTACGGGCTCTAAACCTTAGGCTCTGATACCATGTTAAATTTGGGTTAATTCTGGGTTTCCAACTAAAAACAAATTGGTAATTAGTGGATTGGCCCTAACCCTTTATATATTAATGTTGGTTCTTTCTAACTTCCGATGTGGAACTTAGTTTGTATCCCAACATATCTATACATGAGTTCTTTATGACACACAACAACAACAAATTTGTGAACTTCTGGGATCAGTAAGATGAACCCTTGGAAGAGAGGTGCGATATGAATCATTTGTGATATTATCATACGAAAGTCTGAAATGATAATAGCAAAACAAAGCACATAGAAACCCTCTATCTGACTATTTCATACAAACCTTCATTTGCGATATGATATTAAACATACTATCCGAAGTAGGATCATTTAATTGTACAACGAAAGGTATTTGTATCCTTAGACCCATTACATCCAAACAAGTGATTTATGGAAACTCTTTTACTATGTTATCTTAATCTAGGATAACCACGGGCATTTTACATGGACCAACATAGTGGCAATAGTTCTCATATTGTCTTCTTGATTATCTACAACCATTAATCAAAACACCTAGAAAAATATAACATTATTATTATAGAGTTCCAAGGTTTTACTTGAAGTCCATAGCGCAAGAGGTGAGATAAGTCCTTGGCTAGCTTTACTATCTCCACCTAGAGCAAACTTTACTACCAGTGGGGGATGTGGGTGGAGAGCAGGGATCAGTTGACCCTTATGATTTTTAGAAAGAAAAAAAATTATGCATATATTCAAAATGATTTTTAGTGATTTGGTTAAAAATTTTAAATTGACTCCCTTAAACAAATTTCTCATTTGACCCTTTGATCTTAAGATCAACTCTTTCATTTGATCTCAAAATAAATTGTTTTATTTTATTTTAGCATTTTTTTTCCTTTGGCTTTTATACTTCAGTGTTTGTATATTTTTGTTCCTATTATTTTTTCCAACTTTTTGTATCTTTCTTATATATAAATATTCATACCTGATTATTTTGTTTTTTATACCATATATAAAGAATATACTATAGATAAATAAATATTTTGAAAATCAAAAACAATATTATTTCACTCACTAATATTTTTCTAAAATTACATATGCATAAATTATATAAAACTTTAAAAATTCATATATCGTATTTAAAAATTAAATATTTTAACATATAAATTTTCATCAAGATAACTGTAATTATAAGACTCATTGATATTATTTTTACTTTTATTTTTAAGTTTATTTTAAACAATTAAATTTTAAAATAATACATAATTTTATATTATTATATAATTATTTTAATATATGACCTGTATAAAAAAAATCCTAACTCCACCACTACTTTCTACCATCAATGGTGATGTATATGCATTACATATCTAGAATTATCTCTTAAAGAACTAACTTTACCATCTTGGCTTGATTCATTTAACTTCCAAACATCCAGATTTGAACATTAATAACAAAAAAATATAAATTGCAGAGCACTCGCCGAAAGTAATTATATAGGCAGTATACAATTATAAACCCATGTCTCATTTGAACATACTTTAGTATTTTCATTTTTCTTCATACATATATATATATTTTTTTATCTGTAAATGATTCAATTTCAAATATTTTTTCATTCTTTTGGTGGTGAACACAAGCTAAAGATTAACATGAAAACATAAAGCTAAATCTCATCTTACTTAATATCTTTTCTATTTTCAGTTTTTTACACTTTTTTACTTCAGTGATGTGTATATAAATTTAGCGTCATTCACCAATAGATCTTTATAATAAAATTAAATCATCATATCAAATATATAATACAAAATCTAATTTTTTTCATATGTTATAATTAAAATTTTTAAAATGAACATAAATTTCTAAAATATTAAAAGCCTACTTCATATATTTTAGTTATTCTATATTAACTTTTATAAATATCTATTAAAGTTTAAAATTATAATTTTCTTACAATAAATTTTCAGCAACAACCGGTTATTACCGTGATGACTGATCTCGATCTGAGTGAAATTATTGATGGCAGATCTTCATCGCAATGAGATCAACTATAAATCTAAAAAGACTAACACATTACATGGATTGATCATTCAAAGATCATGAATGACCAATCTTCCAAAAAAATCGTAAGCTCCAATGAGTGTCATAAACTTAAGCATAACTTGTGCATCACATGTGCAACTTTGCAAATTGAAAACTAGCAAAAGATTAATTATATCAACAAGATTGTATATATAGAGAACACAAATTGTGAAGGCAGAGTTTATTATCCATCTAAAATATATTCAGCTTTATTGGTAAAACATAGTATCACATTTAATATCACAATTAATATTTTCAAAGTTTATGTCAGAATGGTGAATGCAATCAGCTACAAAGAGGTTTTCTAATCATAAAAGATAAAGCAATGTTTCATTGGAATTTTTTTATATCTCAAATAATCATTTCAAAGAAAATGTGAGTTATTAAGTATGATTTTTGTTTGACAATAATTCATTGCATCTTACATCATCTAAACTCTTGGAATTAAGGACAAAATCACGGATTTTTAGCTATCTAAAAAACTTAGTGATCAACAACTTCAATTCATACATCAATTTGGCATTTTTGCTGTTGATTTTCAAACAATGGCATTGCACCTTTAAAGTAAAAATCATTAACATTATGTAATCAATAAAATATTTGTAATGATTTGTGTACACAAATAAACTAAATTTTTGTTAGTCAATCATATAATTCTTAATTAAAAAAATAGGAATCATTAACATGTATGCAATCAAATATTTGGAATGATTTGTGGAAAAATGTTATTCAATCATATAATTTGTAAATTTCATCTAAATATATATTCTTTTTGCTATAAATTTTTTCATTGTCTATTAAAATTCAGTACTATTGGAATAATAGATCAAAAATTTTGGAAAACTCCAATACACTTTTCTTCATTTTTGGTATAAACTACCATGAAACTAAATAAAATTAATATAAAATAATGAATATTTAAAAATTTAGGAAAAATATAAAAATAGAAAAGCTTATTCATGTAACTATGTAAAAATATACTTCTTTTTTTTGTTTGTAACAAATCAGTTTAAAAAAGATATTTTATTAAATTCTTCTACCATCACTATGATTCCTACTCTACGATCAAAATTAGTAGAATTTAATTTCTAAGGGATACTCATTGTTCTAATTTTCAATATAATTCATTTTTTTAATGTAATATTAAATTATATTCAAAAGAAAAACCACTGTTTCACATCAAATGCATCTTTATGCTAAGAAATGTGAAAATGTAAGTTTTTAACTTGGGAAGAAAGAAAAAATCATCACAGTGAGGCTGCGAACCATCTCTGTAAGCTGTCTTCAAATCTTCTATCTCCCATTTGTCTTATTGTGAGAAGCCTATTCCTCATATGCTTGTCAATCTGCTTAGTCAATAGTCATGGTGGCTTGCGAAGTTGGAGCTTCGCAGTGTTTTCATGCGTTTCGTTCCCTCCAGATAGTGTGGACAGAACCTGAAAAACATAACGAACCAAGAATCTCTTCACTGCATGAAAATCATTTTACTCATTGGACCTCATCTAGCTTGTTGTAGAGCCACATCTAGCTTGTTGCAGAGCCACATCTCTTTCTCCCTTGTCGCAAGTGATTGTGTAGAAGTCAAAGCTACAGTTGGATTATTTGTGTAAAGCTGAGAGATGAAGACTCCAAAAAAAAAAAAAATTTGCAGACATAGTAATATCAATTCACGTAGTTTACATATTGATTGCACTGGGAGTCCACTTCACACTCTGCTTAACTGCATTCGTCTTCTTTACATTTCAATCTAGAACGCTTATGAAACACCCAAAACACTTGTGATTTTACTGTGTTCTTCTTGCAGATATGATGGATCGATTGGTTCAGCTTCTCAAGCTAGGGCTCCAGCTGATTAGTTTGCATCGCAGCTAAGTCGGAAAAGCTTCTAGTTTCTTTTTTTTTTTTGGTGAAAATCACCTTAAAAAACACTATTATCTGTTATTAAAGTAACAAATTTTCTTAACAGAAGTAAATTGGTACAAGCCTGTGGGTACAGAATAAATTCCCATTTTGTTAACAACTTGTCTCATAATACAATCGTTTTGATTCAGTTTCAGTCCAGTAAAAATCCGGAGGTGTTGCTTTGTAATGTCTGAAACTGATCAAGTTCTTGAAGCTGGAAACACCCAGAGTCTTTTGTCTTGTTGGTTTTTGATACCACGAGCTTCAAACTTCATGCCAGAGTCATTAGTCTTATTCAGGTAATGGGGATCACGTATGCAAATGTCTCATTTGACATAGCGGACACAACTTGCAATTACCTTTTAGAGAGCAAGTGATACCTTGCAATTACCATTTCATTTCAGAACCATTATGTTTTCTAACAACAGATCCATATTTTCGTAGAGGCCTGAGAGGGAGAGAATGTGGCTAATTATATAATAACTAGTGGTAATTAAATTAAAAAATTTGATTCCGGCATATTAATTCATCATCTTGTCGTTCTGTATTCATCTAAACAAGTTGTTTTACCACAATCTATATATGAAGGGACGATAAAAAGAAAGTGTCCATAGAAATATTGTTGGAAATTACAACCAGCTTTGTGTAACATCCACACTCGTAAAAAGGTGGTTATATTTGTACTTCCGTTAGACAACGTCACATACAGAGAGTAAAGAAATATTGGTACTTCTATGGGGTTAGAAGCGATTGATTTGATGCTTCCTGAGTTAAACAAAGCTGGTTATATTTAAAGAATTGTATAGCTAAACATGCTTCTCATATCATTATTATTCACCTAAAACTTTGTTGGAGAAAAAGATTCCTAATGAGATGGGTGTTAGATATACTTTTTCTAGGTTTCCAAAGTTGACCAGATCAACTTCAAATTTTGGTAAAACTGAACTACTCGAGATGTTTCTCCAGGTGATATTGTGTTGCAAAACTGTGGTTAGTCTTTAAACTACAGGAGCAGAAATGAAAAACTTGATTATAGCACAAAGTGAAGTTTAACCTGTAGTTTATTCCTGCAAAACTGGTGTAAAGTTTTCTTATTTTGGTTGCTTGATAACAGTCTTTTTTTTTATTATAACTAAAATATATGAAATAAATCGTACTATTAAAATTATTAAATAGTGTTACCGCTAATCTCTTGTTTTTTCTAAATAATACCAGCATGAGATGTGCCTTCCTTCTAACACAAAACGTGAAGGTACAGATGCTTTGGGTTGGATCAACAATTATAAAACATTGGGAAAACTAAAAATTTTATAAAGTTACGGGGGTTCTCATTTGTAACTAAAAAAAAATTGTAGATAATTCGAATTTCTTCGTAATTTTTGTTAAGACTTTTTTTTTAAAAAAAAGAAAAGAAAATCTCTTCGTCTTTCTCTCTGCAATAGCATCGCTTTACGGGATAGGCGACGAAAATTTGAAACAGATTCGCTCCGCTCGCTGTCTTCTCTCTTTCCATACCCCCAAAGAATACGAATCTTTCCCCTCCGATAGATCCGATTGCTACCCGATAAAACTCCAGATCACAGATCTCCACCGTCGGGTAATCAATCATTTAAACACCTGAGATTCATCGATTTTCGCACCATTGCTCTGTCGCAAGTTTCCATGTTTTGAATCTAACCGTCGAATTTCAGTCAGGTGTGATCGCCGTTGATTCCTCTAATTTCCTCTCCTCTTTGTGAGTTTTCCTTATATTACATCTGCAACTGTGTAATCGCAATCATCTCAATTAGACGTTAACCTCTTTGCTGATGATGATGAATTGACTCTGGCTTTTTGTTTTTGGTTTGGGATGAAGAGGTGTTGTTGTTGTACAGATCTTTCAAGTTGGCTCCTCAAAGAAGATCACAGCGCCTCATGGGCGGCCAGATGCAGCAGACTAATGCTGCGGCTGCGACGGCGCTGTACGATGGGGCTCTTCACAATGCAGGACCAGCAGCGAATGAGGCTGGCGATGCTGTCATGGCGCGGTGGCTTCAGTCTGCTGGTTTGCAGCATCTGGCGTCTCCTGTTGCTTCTACAGGGATTGATCAGCGTCATCTCCCGAACCTTCTCATGCAGGTACTAACTTCTTTCTTTCCTCCTCTTGCATGCTTTTATATGCCTGTTGTCTACGTTTGATAGGGTTTGTTTAGTATGCCCAATTCGTAGCTCGATAGCATATATCATGTAATCTACAGCCTGGAAATGTGTGTAAGTAGGATTGTTTCTATGTTTCTGTAGCAAGTGCATTGGGTTCTGTACATGTGATCGGCCAAGTGGTCATTTTTCTCTTTTCATTGGATACCTCGTTTATGATAGATTTGGTATTGCTTAGGGTTATGGAGCACAAACTGCTGAAGAGAAGCAAAGGCTTTTTAAATTAATGAGAAATCTTAATTTTAATGGTGAATCGGCTTCTGAGCCGTATACACCCACTGGTCAAACATCAGCAGCTATGCCCTCTTCGGATGGGTTTTATTCACCCGAGTTCAGAGGTGACTTTGGAGCTGGGTTGCTAGATCTTCACGCAATGGATGACACTGAGCTGCTATCCGAGGTATGTCTGCAAGGGATGATTAGATCACAAGAAGCTAGCAACCAATAAGAATCTTATATTGGCCCCCACCTACTGTATTCTTTATCCCCGATAGAATCATCTTTCAGACAACTAAACTTAGACGGTTTTTGTTTTTGATACCTGGATACCGCTGTTGGTCAACATGATCGCGTTACTGTTGTAAAACTCACCATATAGATCTTGCAATATGTGCAAGCAAGTCATTAACTTAGAGAAGCTACTGTAAATAAAAGGAGTTGAGAATGTGCCACTTTGGGACCTGTTGAAAATGTTTTCTTTTTGGTGGAATGTTGCTGACATTTTTCTGCTGCTTGATGATATTTATCTCATTGTAATAGTTACCAACTCATTGCTTGTTTAACTCTTTTCATTCATTTTGCAGCAGGTGATTTCTGAACCGTTTGAACCATCACCTTTCATGCCAAGTGTCAATCAAGCTTTTGAAGAAGACTTTAGCGTGCCAGCTAACCGGCAACAGCGACAAGAACAGGATGCTGAACCTTCGAGCCCATTTCCTAGGGGTGAAAAAGAAAGTAGTGGAAGAGAGAACAGTGTAGCCAAAATTAAAGTAGTGGTATGACATTTCTTTAGATCTTGTTACCTGGTTTTCTACTGCTTGGTTGAAATTTCAAGCAATGGTTATTATCATTGGGAAACTAAGTTCTTATATATTTATTTAAGGTAAGGAAGAGACCCCTGAATAAAAAGGAAACTGCTAGAAAGGAGGACGATATCATTACTGTATCTAATAATTCTTTGACTGTTCACGAGACCAAGTTGAAGGTTCGTGTGTGTGCTTCATTAAAGATAACGATGATGACATCCATGATTCAGTTCAACGAGCTTACAGGTCATAGACCCTCTTCATTTTATATTTCTTTTTCTGATATTGAATGAAACTTAATCTTTGTTGGTGCAGGTGGATTTGACTGCCTATATGGAAAAGCATGAGTTTTGCTTTGATGCTGTTCTGGGTGAGCATGTTTCAAATGACGAGGTAATTTAATATCCTTACGGAATTAAAGGCTATTGGCAATCCTAGCGGGAGTGCTTTATTGTACGTCGAGATGAGAGATAACATAGATTAGTTTTAAAATATACCAACCTTGTCAACTTTTAAATATAGGGCAACAACCCTTGGTCTTATTATCCACTTTTTTCCTAGTTTGAGTTCCATATTGGTGTAGCTGTATTCTATGTTTCTGAAGTTGTTTGTTGTTTCCTTTAATCAGGTTTATCGAGTCACTATAGAGCCAATTATTCCCACCATTTTCCAGAGAACCAAAGCTACCTGTTTTGCATATGGTCAAACAGGTATATAATTTTGTATTTTTGTCCAATCTAATTGTAATAGGTCTAGTATCCTTAATATGACATATGTTCCCTTCATTCTTCGTGACCTTGATATTGTTTCGCTTTAATTAGGTAGCGGTAAGACATTCACAATGAAACCACTGCCTATACGGGCTGTTCAAGATCTTATGAGGATGTTGAATCAACCAGCATATCGTGATCAGAGGCTTAAGTTGTGGCTCAGCTATTTCGAGATATATGGCGGAAAACTCTACGATCTCCTCTCCGAGAGAAAGTTAGTGTTTTTTTTTCTGTTCTCATATCTTTTTAAGGTCACATTTGGTGTTATGTGTTGTCTCTTTTTTTGCTATTGGAAAAATGCCAATGGACAACATCTTGGTCAGGCACATTCAAACGTCTTGTCTTCATTTGTATGCCATAGGAAGAAGTAGTATATACACTTGTACTCTTTTTCAGTCTCTATATTCTCATTACTTTGCTTTTTCTTTTTGAACTCTCTCATTACTGTTCTCTTGTATTACAAATGCACGTGTACTGTTGGCTGACTAATTAATTTGTTGCTGACTAGGAAACTTTGTATGCGAGAAGATGGTAGACAACAAGTTTGCATTGTTGGCCTTCAAGAGTATGAAGTTTCGGATATTCAAATCGTAAAGGATTTTATCGAGAAAGGGAATGCTTCAAGGAGCACAGGATCAACTGGCGCCAATGAGGAATCCTCTAGATCGCATGCTATTTTGCAGCTTGTTGTCAAGAAGCATGTGGAGGTAAAAGAAACTAGACGAATTAATAATGACAATAATGAATCACGAGGGAAAGTTGTGGGGAAGATTTCTTTCATTGATCTTGCTGGCAGTGAAAGAGGTGCAGACACCACAGACAATGACCGCCAGACAAGGTAAGGTCCTCTTTGTCCTCAGGTAGAACTAGGTTTTAAATGATTGTTTGGTCTCTTGGATAAAGTAACTCTACCCACTTCCGTTAGAATGACTACTCTTGATCTAAACTGTTCTTTTTGATGATGTTCTTTTAGGATTGAAGGTGCAGAAATCAATAAGAGTCTCTTAGCTCTTAAAGAATGTATCCGTGCGCTGGACAATGACCAGCTACATATTCCATTCCGTGGAAGCAAACTAACTGAAGTGCTCCGTGACTCATTTGTTGGAAACTCAAGAACTGTGATGATTTCGTGCGTCTCTCCAAACGAAGGATCATGTGAACATACCCTAAATACATTAAGATACGCCGATCGGTATGTTTTTGCGAGCTAAAAACCTTTCTGAAATAACTCTCGATTTCATCTCTTCAACTTATGTATGTAATATACTAATTCTGCAACAGGGTTAAAAGTCTATCTAAGAGTGGAAATAGCAAGAAGGATCAAACTTTCAACTCGTTGCCGCCAGCTAATAAGGATGTTTCTTTGGCTTCTTCTCAACCAGCTTCAAATGATGCAGAAGATGTCTTTGAGCCTCCACAGGAATATAATGTACAGGAGACAGGGAGGAGGGTAGAGAAAGACAGCTACTCTACTTCGGGTATTGAGTTTAAGCAGCCTACACATTACCCATCTTCGTATCCAGTCAACTCTAGAGAGGAAAGTGGAATACCATCGATATCAATGGACAGAGGGAGATCAGATATGAGCAATTCTTTTGGCGGCTCCACTAGTCAAAGGATTCAGTCATCTTCTTATTCTCAAGACACTTCAGATCAGGAAGAAAAAGTGAAGAAGGTATCACCACCTCGTAGGAAAGTTTCCCGGGAGGAAAAACCGGAAAGACCTCAAAACTGGTCAAAAAGAGATTCCATCAGTGCGTCTGATGTCCCTGCCACAACAAGCTTTAGACAGCTGAATAGTATTACAACCAGTCAGAACACAAGCGATGCTGCATCAAGGCAATATGGAACAACAACGGAGCCTTCTCTTGATGAAAATATCGATGCATTGCTTGAGGTAATAATAACCCATCTGCTCCTAAAACGTTCTGCCAGAGATTTTAATGAATTTTGCTCAAGAAGAATCTTTAGAAACATATACTGCGGTCTAATTATATATTGGTTTAATCTCTGGCAGGAGGAAGAGGCCTTAATTACAGCACACAGAAAAGAAATCGAGGATACAATGGAGATTGTTCGTGAGGTAAATAAAATCATATACCTGCTTGTTAATGGCCTTATGTCTTCTGGTTTTTTTTTAAACAATATTTTGGGTATTACCAGGAAATGAAATTACTAGCGGAGGTGGATCGGCCAGGGAGCATGATTGACAACTATGTTACACAACTGAGCTTTGTGTTGTCCCGTAAAGCAGCTGGGCTCGTTAGCCTTCAAGCCCGTCTTGCTCGGTTCCAACACCGTCTGAAAGAACAAGAGATCCTTAGCCGGAAGAGAGTTCCGCGCTGAATGAAGTTAAGTTTCTGTTCGAGTCAGGTTTTTATTCTACTAATACACACAAATCTTCCTTCCTCTCGTGTTTTTGTGAATTGGGGAATGTGTTTTGTTTTTCTTTTGCGAGGGGGTGGGTTTTAATTTGTTAATTTTACACTTCGGGAGGGGTTTTTGAGTTTCTGTGTCCTTATCAACATTTGTATTCAATGTCTTCTACAACTTATTGAGAATGAAATGTGAATTGAAAGTTCGTTATACTGCCTTATGAATAGGGGTCATGTGGAGCTCTAATTAAAGCAGTTGTTTGTTGTATATTTGCAACACATCTACGTATATATGTATTTGGGAAAATTGTGTACTTTGTGTATGGGAAACATTTGCTTTCAAAGATATTCTTTGTTATAATAGTTTCTTGTAACATGGACGTGTGTAGTTAAGATCAACTCTAAATACAGAAAGAAAGAACATGGTACCGATTGATGTGAAATTGAACATGGTCAAGAATTTCACATTTTTCTCATAATTGATGTCGTACCGGCGGCACTGTCACGAAAATATTGAGAGTAAATATTGAGAGTAGCTGAGAACAAACGATTCATTATATCCTTTAGTTAGACTAACCAACGAAAAAAAAAAAAACACTAGAGATCCAACAAGCTTCATCTACAATTTAAAACAACAAAAATTACAGTAAACGAACAAAAAGAAAAAGAGCCTTGGGGTTGGCTCATTGTTTACCTCTGCTTCTGAAGCTGAGTTACTTCACTGCCTAAAAGGAGTGGAAATTTTAAAGTTTGAACAAATCAACAATCGAAAGCAAGATAGCACTCCTAAAAGCTTGACACGCATACTTTAGTCAGCTCGTAGTTTTAGAATCTCCTTAGCCGTTCTTAGCCTGAAGTATGGCATATGTTCCTGTACCACAGTAAATACAAGATAGAACATTTTTTGTATCAAATCATAGAACTTGCAAAGGATATATACACTGCTTAAGAGATATACTAATTTCATAACAGATTTCAGGCAGCCAATTTATTCTTTTTAAGTACAATTCCTTGAAGCATTGAGGCATATGGATTCTGATAGCTTACCTGGTTGAAACATAGCCCCAGGCCTCTACTGAAGAAGTCGATGTACTTAAGCATAAACATTCCACAGTCATACCTGAAAGAATACATATTTGCAACAAAATAAAATAAAAAAGAAGCAGAGAGCTAAAACATAGAGCTAAGAGTACAAACACACAAGCCATTCAGATTGTGTTTCGTTGGTGGGTTTTGGGCTCTTAGTTTGCTATTGGTGGATATATTCCCAGAAGAACCTAATATGAAAATATGCTTGTAATTCGACACCACACCATGAAGAAAATGATATTTTGGCAACAGCCGAGCAGGAGACTATGTAATTCATGAGTTTTTCCAATGAACAGTTATGCGTGTTGCTCATATGACTTTTTCATATAAAGTAAGCTTCACTTTATCAATCTCAAACCAGATCTATAATTTAACTAAACCAAATTCCAGAAGAAAATAGATAGCTAGTTTCTTTCATCTAATCATCATAAACATCGCAAATTCAAGGATAGTTACGTACCCATTTTGTTGTTGGGGAATATCTTCAACAAATTCCATGTCCCACGAACTAACGTCAATGTTTTTTCCACTTTTTTCCTTAGCCTCGTCGCCCAAGTATTTTGCCTGAAGCACACACATCAGTTACAGCATTAGCCAAAAAGGACTGGTTTGGTTAGAATATTATCACATTGGTGTTTGATCAAAAAAACAATAACAGCTTCTGGAATCTCCACAATGTCCACGGATAATTGTAGAACCAAGAAAAAATGGTCGCATGACAGACATTCACTTCAGAACCATCACTCTATAGCTGAATTGAAAAACAGTATTCCAGATTTTAGCTCGACTGCTTTGTTTTTATGTACGACTGTGATAAATGAGCTGTATTGGGAAAGACCAGAAGGATCAAGAATAGTATGTTCATTAGGTCCAAAAGCATCTAATATCCTTCTAATGACTCCACTAACGTCGATAAGAAACTAAATAAAATGAGAGTTAGAAACTAAATAAAATGAGAGTTAGAAACCAAATCATACCAGAGCATTCAAAATCTTAGAATCAACTCCATTTAGTGAGTCAAGATAAAGGAACTTCTGATCCCTGTTGTTAATAACTGCCAAGGTCCAATGTACACCCCTGTGGATGGGAACAAATATCTGGAAAGGGCAAATACCGGTTTAAACATAGCGAAATTGGACCAAAATGTAAAATCAACAAAGAGTATCTAATACTCAGGTTCTTCGAAAGCTTACCATGTCACAATCAATAAGAGCATATCCCAACTTTCTCTGCGTGGTCCATCTCCTAACAGCTTTAAAATTATAACCGGAGTCGCTTACCAGCTGAAAGGCAATTCGGTAAGAAAAACGTAAGTCCAAGAGGATTCATCAACATATAAAAAAGGCCATAGCTTATGTTGGGAGCTCATTGCGATTCATGGGATACAGAAGCCAGATATATTGATGATCATAGCAAAACAAAATCTCTTAAACATAGTGCTTATCGTTTTTCTGGCAGGAGGGGAAAAAAAGGATCCATACTGTTCTCAAGAATCATGTGAGCACATAAAGAAAACAAACCTTCTTGTAGAAAAAGGTATTGAAGAAATGACACTTCAAATACTTTTTGGGCTCTCTGGTTTCTCTTTCTTTGAGTAGTTCAAGGTAGACGTTGATAACCTACAAAACAGAAGAGGAACACATGTTAATTAAGAGCTCTTAATCATATCAAAAATATTACGAGGAACAAGTAAGTACCTCGTCGTTGAGCCACGAAGATGGAGTAAGGCATTGTAAAACTTCTCCAGTAATATCAATGTTTGAATTCGCATGAGTAGCCAAGACTTTCCTTCTGAAACAAAAAAAAAGGATCACACATTTGATTAGATAAATGAAATCACTCAATATCATGCTGGAGCCTCTTACAAAACAACCATACCTATTTTTGCCAGAAAAGGCACGATAGACTTCAGCCTCCTCGTCCTCAGTGAGAGGTACAAACGGCTCATGAGGCACCTTCTTTATATCAAATAACCACAACAAGTCAACATCAAATACAATTTAAAGAGAATCAACCCAAATCGAGAAAGGGCATTAATTATCTCCAATTAGAGTAAGACAAAAGTATATCACCTTGACAAGCCTCTCAAGAGGCTTAGGACGAGACTGACGAAGGTGTGACAAACGCTTCTCATTAAACAAAATCTCAAATCCCAAAGCTTCCAACTTGGAATTCCGCCTCTCTGCACTCTGCAAAAGCTTCCTATAAGCTTGGAGGCTAGAAGCATCATCTTCCCTCTCTTCTCTACCTAATGACAACGAGTCAATCATAGTACTAGCGTCATCAACTCTCGAAGAAGGAGTCTGAAGATTCTTCTTCTCCTCCTCCTTATCACAATCAACAACTTCAACAACTGAATCATCAGAAACATCTGCTTCTTCCTCATCCTCCTCCTCCTCCAAATCAATAAAGTCTTGATCTTTCTTAAGGAACCTGAAAGCATCCAAAGCTGTCCTCTTGGCATTATCATACTCGCGACTAAAAAAGTTGCCTTTCTCACAGCAATCATTAGGTTTAGCCTTGAGTGAACCGTATCGAAGATTGCCTCTGCTAGGGGCGTGAATCTCTCGTCTAAGAGGAGCTTTGGCATCAGGGTACCTCGAAATCCTCGAGATTGTAGAAGAAGCTGGCTTATGATTAGAAGAATCTTCAGACATGATTCCGAATCTTCTTTGTTTCTTCGAAGCTGTTGGTTGTTGATTCAAGTTTAAGGATTCTTCGCTGCGCTTTCGATTGATCGCTACGGCACCCATTTAAAGGAGGAAAGGAAACGAATTTTTTGTTGGGTTCAAATCACTAAAACCCTAGAGATTGGGAGATATTTAACCGACGGAGAAACCATAAAGAGAGAATCTTTAAAACATGAAATTAGGGTTCTTTCAAGAGGGGGAAGAAGAGATAGAGAGAATGATTTCTGTTTCCTTTTTCCTTTTCTATTTCTAATTTGGGTCTCTCCCAAAGATTATTTACTACAACTCCTCTCTCTTACAAGAACACGAGACCAAAAGGTTATTTGATGAATTTGTTTTCGTCAAATTATATTGTTCTGTGTCAGTTATATACCCCACATACATTAGATAAATATCTTTTTTTTTTTTTACTGCAAGTCAATCATATATATGTATGTGAAAAAGTAAGATCGTAGACGAAAATGTGTATTTTGGAGCAATTTTTGATTTGGGATGAAAATTATTCGATTGCTGTTCGTTCTCTTGCCTATGTTTTTATTTGGTTTTTGTTTTTTCATTATTACGAAGAATGGAACCTCAATCTTAGACTTTTTAGAAAAAAACAATGTAAGAATGAGTTTTTAATTATATTTTGTCTTTTTGTTAAAATTCCCCTATCTTACAGAATTATGGAGTTCTTTGGATATCTTCCAATATTGATTTATAATTTAGTTTTTCAGAGGCAATCTGATTTTTGTTTGATAAAATTTGCGTCTCAATTACAAATCTCACCAAAATGCTTTTGAATCATCCAAACCAAATTACTGCAGGAAGGATGAGACTATTCGGGGAAGCTTTATTTTGCTCGAAAGTATGATGATACCATATAATAAACAGCTTCTAACTACTTCAACGCTTAATTTTCATTGCTCAATCACCCAAATCAATCAACTCTTTATCTTTTTTAAGGAATCTCAAAGCATCTAATTAACAATGAAGATCGTGTCAAGCAAGTTGCATCAAATATACATGAGGCTTTTTAAGTCCATATCCAACTCTATCGATAATATGATATTATCTGTTTTGGGTCCAAATGGCAAACTCCGCACAAATTTGGTTTTTGGTTCCTCCCAAAAAGCCTCATATTAATCAGAATTAAGACACTACTTATATATTATACACTTCTTGTCTAAACTTCCGATGTGAGATTTGGATTGTATCCCAACAATTCTTCCCTCAAACCAAGGACCACATAATCCTTTGGCTTCCAACCTCCCTGCGAAACTTGGCACCATCTTGTACTGCCGTATTCACCAACGGAACTCTTTACCTAACCCTTAGGAAGATTTCGACACAAGCCTCCGACACCCTTAATCGTGAGGTCACCTTAAGGATACAGCCCAACCCACTTTTTCTAGAACCTAGGCTCTGAAAAGTTCTAGAAAAGCCGCCTTTGGGTAAGTTTCCATGGCGTAGAGAGAAAGAGTAGACTAGAGAGAGGGTGTTTCTTCTAGGTTTAACTCTTAACCATGTTCTTAGTGATCTTGTAAACCACATCGGAGGTGTGTTTTCTGATTCTTCATAGTGGATGTTGTGGATACTGATCCACCCCAGATATAGCAGTTGTGACTGTGAACTGGGTTAACAATTCATGTGTGTTGAATATATGTGAATCATAGTTTAGTTTGGGGACAGGATTAAAGAACAAATCCATAACAAGTGGTAGCAGAGCACAGGCTCTTTGATTCACGGATTCATCAGCTATGGGTTCATGGAAAGATGATAAATTCATGGAGAAGAAGTAGCTTGAGGCTATCAAGCATGGTGAGACTTTAAAACCAGTAAAAAGATTTAGGTTTACAAGAAGAGAAGAAAGCTCAGGCTGAAGAAGGAGATGCAAGGAATTGCATATGTTTGGTGAGACTCCACAGATTGATGTAAGAAGAAGAAGACGTGGATAAGCCGTGATGGCCGGAGAAAATCACGTCTTGTTTCTTGGCCTTCAAGGAAGAGGTTCACGGTGAAGAGGAGAGGCTAGTAGGTGAAAGCGGTTTCCGATTCAGAGTGATACATATATGGAGGAACCACTGGGAATGTTGAGATGGTGGTGGTTTGAGTTATCGGAGGAACCGTCGGAGATGCCATGGAATGTTGAGATGGTGGTGGTTTGAGTTATCGGAGGAACCGTCGGAGATGCCAAGATTGTCGCCATTGGAATTCCGAGAAGAAGTTTCGAGTGGTTACGGTTTTGTGGCATTCTGAATAACCTAAAGGGTTGGAGACATTGTGGGCTTTTTTAAGCCTGTGTAACGAACATGCAGCCCAATCCACTTCTTTAGGTCCACCTTTTTCAGAACATAGGTTCTGATTATCAATTGTGGGCTTTTTAAGTCCATGTCCAACTCTGTCCATAGTATGATATTGTCTTTTTTGGGCCTAAGTGGCAAAGCCCGCACGGATTTGGTTTTGGGTTCCTCCCAAAAGGCCTCATACTAATCAGAGTTGGACACTACTTATATATAATACACTTCTTGTCTAAACTGCCGATGTGGGACTTGGATTGTATCCCAACATAAATATTTTTTTATTTCGCCAGATGAAAGATATGACCATGTTTTAGACGTCATTAAAAAATTCGAAATTAAAGTAGTTATCAATACTACTATTTAGAAAAATTAGTTAGATTTCAGCTAAAATATATTTATGATTAATAAAAACAAAAAGTGGTGTTATTTAAGCATTAATGTAAAAAATAATATGTATTATATAAAAGGACTGCAGAGATTTTAACATATATTAAATTTGAACTGATATTAATAACTAAATAAGTAGAACAAATTCAAAACTTTTCTCAATTAAAAAAGAAAAGAAAATAACTTTATCTTATTTATAATCTTAAAGATGACAGGGAGGGTAAATCCAATTTAGCACTTAGGAACACAACTACCATATTATTGAATACTAGCAATTTTGATTTAAATGGACCGTTTCTTACCGTCTCATTCACGCTTAAAAGAAGGTTTGAGAAAATGGAGGAAAAAATAGTTAAAGATGGAGCTAATCACTTCAGGACACATTGTCTTCACTAAAAAGAACCACTTGATCCAACTTGGTGTTTCTATGTATGCTTCTCCTCTACAAACTCCTTGGAAAATTGCTTTCGCGCATCTATTAACTGGTTCCGATAGTATAAAATCTGAACCGTGCTATTATAAAGAGAAAAGAGTAAAAATACAAAATACATAATTTATATAAAAGTTAGAACTGTTAAATTTGCTGAAAATTCTAGTTGGATGAATAATGTTGTTCAAAAGTACTTACTCTTTTTATAGTCTCAGGTGTCGTCATATCTGTGGAGATTAGTCCAGGAAAAACAATTGTTACCTTTATATCCGGATTGAGTTCAATTCTTAGTGCCTCGTAAAATCCTAACAATGCTGTTTTGCTTGCCTACAACAATAATTAATCAAGTAACAACAGCATTATCAAATTATTAACTCAGCTATTAATGTTATTTATGTATTTAACCAACGAGTGGGTGGATGTCGATCTAGTGGCAAATTTGAATGGTAAAGATAACTTTTGTAAATTTAGAATATATGTAAAATCCCAACAACCTTAATTGTATATGGGTTATTCTTTGACCACCTTATACATAGTACGTAATTTGTAAAAAAAATCAAAACTTTTTTGTTTCTATAAATTTTGAGATTATATAGGAAAGAATTAGATTTCGGATTTAGCCAATTACAATAAAAACATGAGAAAAATAAGTAAAGAACATAATTCATATTTTTAAGGAAGAAGAAATATTCTTACAGAATAGATGGTTGCCACTGGGATAGCTATCTTTGCTGCAGCAGAAGCAATCACAACTATTTTTCCTTTACTTTTTCGTAGATAAGGAATTGCATAATAAGTGATGTATGTTGAGCCCCAGAAGTTGGTATCCTTTTGACATACACACAATTTAAGTGAAATAATGTCAATATATTGAAGAATAGAATCTGATTAAGTTTTTATTTTTGGACGTAAACAACAAAACATTCCATATACTTTATTCATTTAATTATTTTAATAAAATATTTTTGTGGATATATGATAAATTGGTACGTTTACATCTTACAGTTAGTATGAGATAAAAAAAAAACATCTTATGTTATTTGGTGTGATTTTTGAAGTCAATCAAATGACTAAAATATCAATGATAATTTTATCAGATATAAAAGTTTCATATTTTGAATCTTCTCTATATGGTTGACCTCAAACAATCTTTAAAATGAACTTGTAAAACATCTTACGGTCTTGTGTCAAAATTTTTAAATACTGAACCGGTGCAAATGCTAGAAACGAGTAAATAGAATGAAATTGAAACAAATTCAAGACCATCATCAATAATACTCATGTAGAAGGTTCCATACTACGACTAGGATTTGCCGACTGGATTTGTATTATCATCCACATTCAAAGCTGGTTAAATGCATATTACTAATTAAGAAATGGTTTTAATATAGAAATATGTCTATATTTACCCAGTATGTATACATTTACTTATGGAACTTAAATTTCATGAATAAATTTATGCATATTACAGCCATTTCCCAGTTTATTATTTGATGAAAGTGTTCCCCTAATTAAGTTAGATATTTCACTTACTTTATAGTAAATCATAACATTCAGTTCGATATGATAATGAGAAAGTAGATATATTAATAACTCACCATTATAGAATTGGCGTCTTGAATGTGGGAGAAATCCTCAAACAAAACAGTTTGAGATACACCAGCATTATTAATTAAATGGTCCACTGTAAAATTAAAAGACGAATGAAAAGTGATACAGTGAGCTCAGACAGACAACGAAGTCAGGTAAAAATAATTAAACTCATAGTCGACACCAAGGTGAACCTGAGACTCGATCAAACCAAATGTGTTGAATATAAGTAGCTAGATCAACATGAATAAATGTAATTAATGACAAATAAAACAGTTTCAAGGAGGATATTAAATGTGACATGGGGAATAAAGCAAAAGGAGGAGCATAAGAGAAAGAGAATATCACCACACTACACTGCTTTCGTATTCATAATTCAATGTTTTTACTATGGTAAATCATTTATTACCACTCTTTATTTTTGATTCCACAAGATTAAATTTATTCATTTTAATATCAGTTTCAGATTTTTTATTTACTGCTAAATAGTATTTTGATTATTTGTTTTCCAAAATATATAAAAACCTAATCTTCTATGTTTTGGGGACTTTGATGCTGGCACCAACATCATGCCAGATGACAAGACACCAAACGTGTCCATGACGACTCCAACCACACATGACGTTCAACCGACCATTAAAGGTGACCGACTTCAAACCTAACCATGGCGATGATACAACGACAATGGAGACACATGACTACGAGGACGATGCATTAATTTCCATCTCATATTTTGAAAATTAAATGTTTAATTTATTATACATATACCTTGTATAAGTGTTTGTTGGGGTTAAACCGATAAATGAATCATGGTAATGTTTAAAAGATAACATTAGAACATATACATATCGGACTATAATGAGGTTGTAGAAGCTTTTCAGCATTTCCAAGCTGAGGTAACTTTTTAGGATATATCATTTTTGAGAAAGAATCAAACTAGATCGGTTAGGTTCGAGACGAACTACTTAGATTTGATAAAGATGAAATACAAATCCAGTAAACTGGTCTTTCCTCCAATCCAACCTATATTACTATTATTTTTTGGTATCTTTAGAGAGGATTTTGATGAATAAAGTTTATTCATAATTTTTGAAAACGTTATATTCGTTGTCACTTTCTTGCAAAAGAACACGAACACAATTTTTTTCATAGCTTGTTTCTTGAGGCATTTGTTTTATTGGATAAAATTGATTTAATATATAAAATTTATTGATAAAAATTGTTTGTCAAAAATATTGAAACGACCGATAACAAATGATTAAAATTATAAAATAGTTTGATGATTAAGAAATTTTTTAAAATTTTGTTGATGTATATTTAAATAAATGTTTAGAAGTTAATTTTATTTATAAACATATATTTTATTTAATTTAGAAAATTTAAGTTGATTATGTTGGCGAAAAAAAAGGTTGATTCTAAGTTGATTTTATCTCGTAATTTAGTTTTCGAAAGGATTCATTATTATTCTTCCATAACATTTCCATGTATTTATCCCTATCAAATTTGTCATTAAATTAAGTTTTTATTTGATAGAACATAAACGAATTATTATGTTTGTATTTTAGTACTCACCTTTTCCAAAATGATTTACGGTCTCATCGATGAACTTCCTACAATCATTAATCTTAGTAACATCACCAGGTATGATGATAACGTCACGTGAACCTAACTGTCGTGAATTCTCTGCTACTATCTGCAAACGATCCTCTCGTCGAGCAACCAGAGCTAAATATGCTCCATTCTTCGCGTACTCGTATGCAACATGCTTTTTAATTCAGCGGGAATAAAAACATAGCAACAGAAAACATAACAATTCAGAAGAGATCAAACGAAATAATTCCGCTTTCGAAAGCTTTTTTTTTATTGTGTATAGGTCTTAAGGTCAAAAGCTTATGTTGTTATAAATGTAGAACAATTTGTCAAAGACTGGAGAGCCTTCACCGTAGTAATTATTTGCTACAGAAATATATGTACCAAGAAAACTTCAAAGATAATTATCATTGCCAAAATAATATTTTTACCATTTTCGTTAATATATATAATAAGAAAATCAGATAAATAAATTATATTTTTCATAATTAGAAAATTATTTGGATGCCTCTAAACGTAGAGAGATCATTTATTTATATTGATATGAAAAATGCATACAAATCTAACCTCTCCGATGCCGGAAGAAGCTCCAGTGACGAGAACTACTTTCCCAATGACATTTTCAATGAAAATATGTTTGCAAATACAATTTAAAAGTTTGATGAAAAGATAGAATGGGTAAAAGAGTAAAAGAAAGATGAGAGTAATGGGAGGCAGAAGAATATTGAGAATGATGTGAAGCATATCGATATTGCCTATTTGCAAGAAACACATTTCTACTAATCTTCTTTTGCATGTAATTTTGATAATACTTTAGGTGGTGTTATTAGATACTTGATTTAAAGTTAATTCTATAGGTTTTATAACCTATTGTTATTCAATGATTGATTTTAATTTTTTTATAAAAATCTGGTGTTATTGATTATTATATTTATACATGTATTAAAATTTTTTGAAATCTAGTGCTACTGATTTTTTTTTATTTACAATCCCATCATTATAAGATTTTCAAATCCATTATTATTTAATTAATAATTTGAAAACAAGAATTAAAATCTTGTGTTATTCATATTTGATATATTCTTTTTTTTTTGACTTGATAGAAACTGAATGGATTTGAATCTAATTTTATGTGTAAATTTTGCTGATAAAAATTCTGATCATTTACCTTCTGATTTCAGAATCATTTTGTTAGTAATAAAATCCACATTTTTATTATCATCATAACCACCCTATCATCATCCTCACTTTACCAAAAGTCATCCTCACTTTGCCAAATGTCATCATTTACCTTCAGATTTCAGAGAAAAAAAACCTATCTCACTTACCTTCAGATTTATCCCTCAGATAAAAAGGTAACCAAATTCTTTAGATTCTCTTTATATAACATCTGTTTTTTTTTCTTGGTCACAGTGAATTAGGTCACATGGGTTAACAATCTCTTTTCTTATTCTTTACTTTTATTATAGTATTCAAAGTATTTATTTATCCGAATTTTGTCTATAGTGTTCTTATAAACACTTTCTATATATTTCCGTAATGTTTTAATCAAATTGTTGCTAATCTCAGTTCACCATCATTTGTTTCCTTTGTTAATTTTTATTTATAGAAGAAAAACAGTACGTATATAATTATATATATATATATATATATATTTTTTAATTCATGTGATGACAATACTTGTGATAATCTTATGGCAATAATGTTATTGTAGGTTTTTCAATATGAATCAAAACTTTTAAGAAGAAGATGACACATATATAGATATTATGTTACTAATGCTTCTGGGATCTTTTACTGAATCTGATAATCAAATTCCATGCCCGATTAGGAGACAAATCACAAGAGAGGGACGTAATTATATACAAAGGGATTTGAAAGAAGATTTTAATCATTTCCCACAGTTATATCGTATGTATCCTGATGTATTTTCAGAATTATGTTATCTTTTCAGAACAAATATGGGGATGGAAAACACACATAGATATATGTGTGTCGAAGAGATGATTTCGATATAAATATTAATATTTACTGAAATCATCTTATATTAATGGCTCATCTTTTTAATTCTTATCATCTCATCGATAAAAAAAAAATAGAAATACAAATCACATAATTAGCAAATTTGTATAAAAGTTAGAACTGTTAATTTTGTTGAAAATTCTAGTTGGATAAATAATGTTGTTCAAAAGTACTTACTCTTTTTATAATCTCAGGCGTCGTCATTTCCGTGGAGATTAGTCCAGGAAAAACAATTGTTAAATTTATATCCGGATTGAGTTTGATTCTTAGTGCCTCATAAAATCCTAATAATGCTGCTTTACTTGTCTACAACAATAATTAATCAAGTAACATCAACGTTATCAAATTATTAATTCAACTATCAATGTTATTTAAGTATGTAACCAACGAGTGGGTGGATGTCGATATAGTGGCGAATTGGAATGGCAAAGATAACTTTTTTAGTTTTAGAACATATATCAAATTCCAATAACAATGGACCCTAATTGTATATGGTTATTCCTTGACCACCTTATACATATTACGTAATTTGTAAGAAAATCAAACCTTTTTTGTTTCTACAAGTTTTGAGATTATATAGCATAAAATTATAAAATGAGAGAAGTTTATTTAAAGAGATGAATAGAAAGAGAAGAGGTTCCATATTGGATAATTTCCAAAAAAAAAATCTTCTAAGTGATGGTCATAGGGAGAGAAAAAGCAATTTAAGTTATATGATTTACTCATTTTTCATATATTAAACTTATTTTTTTTATAATATACGTTTGTATGATCTATTCTATACTATATAAAAGTTGAAGCTATAAGCCATTGAGGGCGTCC
>OVBI01001823.1:0-27829 GCA_900406495.1 Sisymbrium altissimum
ATGCAAACCTAAACATACCTAAATGCAGCTAAAATGATCAAAAATGATTAAAAAAACATGCTTAAAACCTATGAAAAACTAGTAACATCAGAGACTCTAGAATTTTCCGGTCTTGAGTTATCACAATGATTCTGCTCTCCGATCCAACGAATCTAGTTTGTTCCACGAAGGTCTTTAGAAGTTCGTGATCATCAACATCATCAACGATGATAAGAACTTTCTTATGCATTAACATTTGTTTCACCACACCTAAACGAGATATCTTTATGTCCTTTTGACATGTAATAGTCGAAAGAAGCTGTTGTTCCAAACACAACTTCATGCTATAATCATCCTCGTGTATTGTTCTCTTGTAAGAGATGAAAGCATGATGGTTGAATCGGCTAGAGAATTGACTGAAAAGAGCTCTTCCTATGGTGCTCTTACCTATCCCTGAAGGCCCCACAATTCCGACCAATCTCACTTCCTCAGATTCCAAACACAAAATCAGATTCAGCGCCTCTAGATGTGCTTCAATCCCAAGAAAATCACCAAAATCATTTGATGATGTCATCACAAGTTTATTGAACACATCCTTGGCAATATGTTCAATCATGTTTGCTTCATTACTCCTAAAAATTAATGGCAAAATCTCATGAATTAAGCACAAACCAAAAACTATGCAAACACGTACAGTTGAACACAAACATACCAATTCCGATAATCCTCTCCCGCCAAATTTGCTATATCTGTCAGTGCTTGCATCCACCTTTGTCTCTCATCATATGTTTTGTCCATGCAGGTTTTTTCAAACCTCTGGCCGAATTCTCCTGTCTGTTTTCTAACATCAGAAGGCTCCACGTCGTAAAAAATGGGTATCACCACTTGATCCAAATCCGTAAAGCACTTGTGGATCTCCACCAATTCATTCAAACACCAGGTGGAAGAAGCGTAGTTCTTTGAGAAGACGACGATCGAGATCCTCGATTCTCTAATCGCCGATAAAAGCTCTCGTGCGATTGGTTGGCTTCTCTCGATGCCATGGTCGATGAATGTGATGATCAACATGCGTTCAAGCTTGTCGAGAAGATGGCTGAGGAATGATTTGCGGACATCTTCTCCACTGAAGCTCGGGAAAACATCGTATCTCCAGGTACAAGTAGAAGAAGCCATGGAAAGTGATGGGGAAGAGAATCTGAAATTCTTATCGAGAAGAACTCTGCAGATTTTTGTAACAGTAAGAGAGAGACATAGTGAGAAAAGGAAGTACGAAGACTTGTGTTGTGTTGCTTCCTTACTTGAAGACGAAGGAAACTAAAGAGTAATCATGGGTCATGGTACCGTCATAGTTTGTTTAATAAAAATGAAAAATTATGGCCCATAATCACCGTCATTACTTATAACTCACAAAACATTCTCACAAATGATTGTGGAATCATTAATTCGTAAGTGAATTTATTTGATGTTGTTATATATCACAAACGATAAACTGTTTTGAAAATTTCAAAAATGTGTTACTCATTAGATTTTAGTTAAGATGATTCAGTATTGTCTTTGATTTGGATAACGTGATCACTTTCAAATATTGTTAAACCCATTTTGAAAAAACACGATAGTTTTTCCTGTTAGTTTTGTTTTATAAATACGTTCAGAACTTGAAATAGATCATAAAATATTTTATTACTAGGTAATAACATATGCTATGCGCAGGGTGAAATATTGATTAATTATTTTATAATATATAATTTAAAAATTATATTTTAAATCAGAGTAAAAAATATTAAAAATATAATTATTTAGTATAGTGTTCAATTTTATATTTGTGAATTAAAACATTTATAATATAATATAAAATANTAATGATGATTTATTTATATATAATATTGCATCATATTTTTACATATGGTCTAAATTAAAAATAAATTATACAATAAAAGTAAGTAAATATATTTATCGATAAATAACATATATAAAATATAATTTACATAAAAGTATATAAATAACTTAATTTCTATCATATAGGTTTTTGTTTTATAATAAGTCATAAAATATCATTTTAAACACCAATATATTCCTATAAAAAGTAATATCAATTAATTAAATTAAAATAATTTTAAAACCCAATAGATTTTTATAAAAGATAATATGGATTAAAAAATAAAAAATGAGTAGTTTTAGTCAAATAAAAAAATTATATTTTATTATAATAAAAATTTAGATGTACTTATATGAGAAAGATAAAATAAAATTAAATCTGGTTTTCTTATTTTTATTTTAAAATTTTTAATCAATTAAAATATCCATAAACTTTATTTTTTACAATAAAATTATATAGCTCAATTAAAAAATATAGTTACAATGAATATAACTTTTTAAATTTGAATGCCTACAAATGAGTAATGTAATTAATGATCATTTGATCTTTTTATATTGAATTTTTGAATAATGTTTTACCAAAAAAAAAAATAAAGTAGACTTTCAATAGTTTTAGAAACTTTGTTCATTTAAAAAAAAATCAAATTATACCATATGAAAAATATAGTTTTTAATTTTTTATTATATGTTTGATATGATGATTCATTTTTAAAAAAGAAAATGAAAACCAAAATAATGGAGAAATTCAAATGATTTAAAAATAATTAATATGATATAATTGAATATCAAATCTTTATTAATAAATTATTTACTAATTTCATAAGGTTTATATAAGGAAATAGTATGAGAGATTATTGGTTTAGATTTCTAATTAATTATAGAGATGATTGGTTTAATATAAGAAGATTTGATTTTTTGAACCAGTGGCATATTTTGTAATTATTCTAGTAAATCAAGTATATTTTTAAAATAACTCTAAGAATCCTTGTGGTGATGATACATCTGATGGTATACATTTTAATAACACATAAATATAAGGTTATTTTTTAAAATGGATCCTCAAATAATATATAGGGGATACGAAGTAAAATGAATTATATATGAATGCGACATATAGTAAAACTATAATTCACCAAAATTTAATATATGTAGCAGTTGATCTAGATAATGAAATATATGGAATATATTAATTTATGTTAATGCTAAATATTTATTTTGTTAATTATTTAGATTCTAAAGAAAAGGAAAATGTATTAGTTTACTAAAAGAAAAATTTAGAATAGAAAATAGATACAAAACCCAAAAATAAAAAATAAAAACAATTATAAATATTTGATGTAATTGTCAGTTTAATAATAATTCATGGGAATGCTTGCTTTATAAATTCAGTCTTCCATCCATCATCACAACCTCTTTGTTTTTTTTTTTTCTCTTATTCTTGTTGCACATAAGCACATTGACTTCGGAGATGTTTCTACCTCTGTGTTTTAGGATATGAACTAATTGTTTGACAGGGTTGATCCTCTCTCGTGTCGTGACCTAATATTTGTCTCATTGTCTGAGCTCTTGTTTTGTCAGCACAACTTTGATCTTTACCACCTTATTATATTCTCCTTCCGATCTTTCTTCTTCTTTGGGTTATGTATGTATCGGCTGGGGTTTGAGATCATGAGTTTTCTTGTGCTGCCAAAGAAAAAAAAACATGATTTCGTAGGAGAGCTCGTGCCTTGTGGAAATTTTAGGATTTGATCATTCTGACTCTAACCAATATGGTAGGTAAAACATACCACATCAAAGAGTCTAGTAACCCACTTCATCAAGTCTGTCCACTGGAAGAACCATGACTACAACAAAAATAAAAAAATTTTTGCTAGTGTGATTATCACTAATGGTCATGGTAGATCATAAGTTGATCCTCAAATACGATAGAACAGAGTTGTAAGATGATACAATTACCTGAAATAGTCTACAAGCTGTGGAGACAATGAAGGATCCTCGTTGGGTGTCCGTGTGTCTTGTTGGTCGATCATCATGGGATCAAAATACAAAGTTTCTCCACCGAGAAAGTGATCAAAAGACGAGAGAGAAAGAGAAAGTGATGGTCCATCATCACTATGGACTCTCCTTGATGGTGAGGGCACATTACTTGTAGAAGATACCAAAGCAGAAGCTTTGACCGCCCCTAACGAAAGCTCCAAATTCGAAGCCATCAATTCCGATATAATTGCAGTTTGGCTGTTGGAAGGTTCTTCGGATGTTATAGCTGTCATCTGCATCACAATAAATTAAGCGAAAATATATGATATTATCTAGTTGACTCTGAAAACGAGATAGCTTTTGTGTGCCTTTAGTTCATTTTGTGGCAAAACTTACCCGCATCCTTTTCTTGCTTCTATCACTCTCTTCATCAATTTCTCCAATCATTTGGTCGTATACTGTTTCTGCTAAGATTTCATCCAATCTATAGTAAGATGGATATGGACAGATATTCACGACTCGTACACCACATCCTTTTATCCTCTGAGATAAAAGGGGACAAGTTTGTGTGTTGCGGTCTGGGCCAACGTTATTGCAGGAACAGTCACGGCTGTGGTAGTAAAACTCAAGTTGTAGAACATCGCTGTTCAATTCCGATGAAAATTCTTGGACTTCTTTTTCAGAGAACTGAAAGAAGAGTATAACCAGAATATCTATATTACATGAGGCCGCTTCAGTGCAGAAAGGAATTACACCTTTTTTGCCTCTAAAGCACCAACGAACTCCAATGTCAGCAGAACGATCATTGGGGCGAGTAGGAGGTCCAATCGCAATGCAAGCTTTAATTCCAAAATTTTCTTGAGAAAAAGAGCTCCCAGATAGTGGGATACTTAGAGAATTTCCACAAGCTCGATATGTGAAAGACATGGGCATTTTTACACCTGGTATGATGGAAAAGTAAACTTCTGATCTTAGGATGACTTCCGGTGCATCTCTATCCAGATTGAAGTAATTATTGAACTTGAGAGAAGTCATGAATCCCGAGTTCACTGCAGTTTGGACGTGAAGAGAGTTGGAAGGTTTTTGAAATGTTGCAGTTGTTATCTGCATCATAATAAATCAATAGATCATATTCGATTTTCTAGTTGAATCTGAAAATGTAATAGCTTTTGAAGTTTTCAATTCAATTTCAATTTTATTGTAAATATTACCTGCATTCGCTTCTTGATTCTATCACTCTTTTCACAAACGTTTCCAGCCGAGTTGTAATGATACGAAGTTTCCGTATTCACGACTCGTACACCACATCCTTTTATCCTCTGAGGTAAAAGGGGACAAGTTTTTGTGTTGCGGTCAGAGCCAAAGTTATTGCAGGAACAAGCATAGCTGTGATAGTAAAACTCAAGGTGAAGAAAGTTGTTGTTCAATTCAGATGGTGATTCATAGACTTCTTCTTCATTGAAAACAAAGAAGAGCATAACCAGATGATCCTTTATACATGAGGCCACTTCATTGCCAAAAGGAATCACACCTTTTCTGCCTCGAAAGCACCAGCGAACTCCAATGTCGGCAGAACAGTCTTTAGAATGTATTGGAGGTCCAACCACGATGCAAGCTTTAAATCCCAAAATGTCTTGAGAAAGAACGCTCTCAGATAACTTCATTATTAAGGATGTTCCAGAAGCTCGATGTGTAAAATACATAGGCACTTCTCCACCTGGTAAAACAGCACAGAAGAAGTACGATTGTAAGATGAGTTCATGTGCATCTCCATCAATATTGAAGCAATTAGTGAAGTTGAGACTAGTTGGTGGAAGAATCCCGAGATTAGGAGGAGAAAATGGAGCAGAAACTGAAAAAGAAAATGACCCTGGAAACTGATCACGCATTGTTGTGATTCCTTCACAGTCTGAAAAGTCTGCTTCAATATGCATCAATTTAAAAATATTTGGGGAGACGTTTTTCAATTTCTTGCACCGTCTCATCGTTAGTTTCTGGAGAGAGAACTTCTCAATCCTCGAAGGAACTTCTTCAATTGCGGTGTCATCTAGATAGAGATATCCAATATATGTTGAAATCTGAGGGAAGTTTCTCAACTTTGAGCATCCTCTGAGATCAAGGTAGCGAAGATGTGACAAGTTGACGTTAGTTGGTAGAACCTCGAGCATTGTGCATCCTTTCATGCTCAAGCGATTCAGATGTTTGAGATTCCTAATTGAAGAAGGAAGCATTACTAAACTCTTGCAAAAATCGAGTTCCAAATAGTAAAGCTTGGTGGCCGTTGAAAGATCTGGAACTTCGACCAGGCTTTCACAGCCTGATAAAACCAAGTTCTTGAGGCTTCCAAGTGACTGAAAAAGAATCAAGAAACATATTATGCCTTCAATTCAGATATTAAAGAACAGTAAACTACTGAAACTTCAAAATATTCCCAACTTCCCATATGTCGCAAACAAAAAGAAATACCAAGATTCAAGAATGTGTTGTTACCTTGACCCCTCCCCATAACTTCTCAAGCCTGCCACCTCTCATTACAAGTTCAGTGAGATATTCTGGGCAAAAGTTAGAGGGCATACATCTCACTGGAACACCATCCCAATAGAGTTTAGTAAGGTGGGAGATATTCTCAATCCAGGAACAATCTTCTTCATCTTCTATTCCATTTTCATTTATCAAAAGCTCAGAAATGTTTTTTGATATTCGAGGAAATTTTTCTAACTCTGAGCATTCTCTGAGATCAAGGCTTTCAAGACATCCCAAGCTGACATCAGCAGGCAGAACCTTAAGCTTTGAGCATCCTTTCATAGATAACACCCGTAGTTTACTGAGATTACGAATAGAGGAAGGAAGTGTCACCAAAGATGTGCATCCTCGGAGATTCAATTTCTCAAGATTTATGGCTTTTGAAAGATCTGGCATCTCTTTCAAATCCGCAGACCAACGCATATCCATCTTCTTGAGACTTCGTAGGAGCTGAAACAATAAAGAGAAAAAAACAATACAAATTTTCTAAGAACTAATTGATCTTGTTAAAGGTTATGAAATAAAAGTTAAAAATAGTACCTGAGCTCCTTCCCACAGCTTCTCAAGCTTACTATCCATCATTTTGAGTTTAACCAGATAATCCGCCCTAAAGTTAAAAGGCATACACTTGGATGGATATTCATTCCATTGTAACAACCTGAGTTTACGAGGAAAATGAACAAGGCCTTGAGGTATATACAACTTATTTTCGCTAATCATCCTCGACCGCTCTTTGTAAAATTTTAAGAATTGAAGATTACGCATTCCTTCAAAAGAATTTTTATCTATAAACAATGGCTCGTTGATTTCTGACGTGTTGAAATATATGCCTAGAACATTTTCTGTGCCCTGAAAAAATAAATTCCCACAAAAGAACATACTCAGTATCTTAAACACCAAACGACATTCTTGAATTCATATAGAGTACTCAGTGAGGCATGAAAAGAATATGTGAAAACTTACAGTATTGTAGGTAAGTACATCACAAATATCCTCAGCATCCATCAAGAACCGACGTTTTCCAGGGTTGTTAAGGGACTCTGCACGAACAATATCTCTACCCAACTTCTGTAACAAACTGTGCATTTGAACAGTCTTGTCTGATTGTACTATATGTATGAGGGACTTGTTAGCCAGTATCTTAAGCCCAATTTTATCATTATCTCCAAGCAAGTTCTCTATGTGATTGACTTTATGACCACTGAATAAGCATGCAATGGAAAGGAATAAATCTTGATCTTTGCCATCTAATCCATCATAGCTAACTCTTAATATTTTCTCAATTTTCCCATCCAAATTATTCTGAAGCCTAGGCAGCATCTCCACCCACTCCTCCTTTTCCATCCCTCTCAAAGACGAACCCAAGACACTGAGACCCAAAGGAAGATTACCTGCAAGACCCGCAACTTCAACAGCGAGTTCGGTAAAACCGTCAGGTGGAGAGTTTTTCCCAAAAGCAGACCGACAGAACATCTGCAGAGCCAGATCTTCCGTTGGGAATTCAACCTCATATATAAGGTCAATCTTATGAGACTTCAGAAGTTTCTTATCTTGAGTTATCACAATGATTCTGCTCCCCGATCCAACCTCTCTAGTTTGTCCCACCAAGGTGTTTAGTAGCTCGAGATCATCAACATCATCAACGATGATAAGAACTTTCTTGTGCTTTAGCTTTTGTTCCACCGAACCTAAATGGGATATCTTTACGTCCTTTTGACATAGGATTTCCGATAGAAGCTGTTCTTCCCACCGCAGCTTCATTCCATAGTCGTCCTTGTGGGTTCTCTTGTAAGAGACGAAAGCATGATGGTGGAATCGGGTAGAGAGTTGACTGAAAAGAGCTCTTCCTATGGTACTCTTACCAATCCCTGAAGGCCCCACAATTCCTAACATTCTTACTTCCTCGGATTCCAAACACAAAATCGGATTCAATGCCTTTAGATGAGCTTCAATCCCAACAAAGTCACCAAAATCATTTGATGATGTCATCATAAGTTTATTGAACACATCCTTGGCAATATGTTCAATCATGTTTGCTTCATCACTCCTAAAGTCAACGGTCATATGTTGTCATAAAGAAGCACAGTAAACCAATACAAAAAAATCTAACAAACTAGCTTACCAATTCTTAGAATCCTCTCCGGCCAAATTTGCTACATTTGTAAGTGCTTGCTTCCACCTTTGTCTCTCATCATCTGTTTTGTCCATGCAGGTATTTTCAAACCTCCCGCCGAATTCTCTCGTCTGTTTTCTAACGTCAGAAGGCTCCACGTCGTAAAATATTGGTATCACCATTTGATCCAAATCCGTAAAGCACTTGTGGATCTCCACCAATTCATTCAAACACCAGGTGGAAGAAGCGTAGTTTTTAGAGAAGACGACTATGGAGATCCTAGATTCTCTAATCGCTGATAAAAGCTCAGGTGCGATCGATCGGCTTCTCTCGATGCCATGGTCGATGAATACAGTGACCAACTTGCGTTGGAGCTTCTCGAGAAGATGGCTGAGGAATGATTTGCGGACGTCTCCTCCACTGAAGCTCGGGAAAACATCGTATCTCCAGGTGCGAGAAGAAGAAGCCATGGAAAATGATAGAGAAGAGATGTTGAAAGTGTTGTAGCAGAGAAACAGTGAGAAAAGAAAACTTCTTCTCCACTTGCACGAAACTTCGAGTTCCACTTTCCACTTTTTCACTTTTCACTTTCCACTCAAACCATAATTTATTTTTTATCCGTAAAATTGAAAAGAAAAGTGGAGAGCAAGCAATTATGGGCGATAATTTATTTAAATGTATTATTGAATGAAAGAACAAACAAATTTCACCTATGGAATCAGCAATTGAGAACCGTCTGCTTATCCCAACGGGATCCTCCTCCTCAAGACAAGAGTCTCTTCTACATCTCCCATAAGCTAACGTTATTGAAGGAAATGTAGAAGAGACTTCTTCATAGGTGATGGCTTCTTCACAGGCGTGGGTCACAAGATATGGTAAAGAGTTCTCAGCTAATGTATACACATGAGCTTTTTGAAATCAGTTGAAATGAGTTTGTGTTTGTAGAAGACGGCTTTAGTATGACGTTGAGGAACAATATAGAAAACTTCTGTACATCCTATCTTTGACAACACTTCAAGCTTATATAGTAATGTAAAAACCTGCAGTTTTTTGCAGGAAGTATGTGAAGGGTGACAATGCTACTTTCCTTGCAAACCTGAAAGGCCACTAATAATAAGCGTTGGAGGACTAGTAATCTTTTTGATTTTGATTTGTTACTCTTTGATTGACTCCATTTTATATTGTTTCTTAAATGTCTTCTACGTTTGTTTAGTTCTTTTGATATTGTGATTTTCATTTCAACTAAATCTTAACCAATGAAACAAATTTTTTTTTAAGAACCTCATCAATGGTTTTTGCATTGTAGGACAAAAAAACAAGAGTTTTTAGTTAAGTTTTTTTAACTTAAATTAATTACTTAGATAATGGTTAAGAACCTTTAAAGAGTTTTTCCAATAATAATGCTCTAACCCGTAAGCAAAAGCAACAACACTTTATTTATATGTAAAATATCAATGTCAAAACTATTAACCATTGCAGAAAGCTCCTTTATGCCAGCTCAGCTCCACTTACTCGTTCTTCTCTTCCACAAAAATAAGAACTAAACGTTAAAAACTTTACGTTTTTATTAAATGAGTCACTCACTAAATTTTACCAGAGTTAATTTTGTTTGATCAACCAACAAGATAATTAGAATTTGATTTACTACTAATATTTGGATTTACTTCTTCTTTGGTGATAAAATTTAAATTTAGTTGCTCCCATAAAATCTGGAGTTATTGGATATTAATATAGAGGACATTGCTTTACTAATCCTAATATTTTAAATATTTTGAAAACTAACCCATATTTTAAAATTTTTGAAAACTAACATTTTAGATACTAAAAACAACAGAATATTCTATAAAAAAAAATCAAATGAAACCTGATATTGATACTAATTTCAAATATTAGATTTATGAAAATATTTTTTTTTAAATAGTGTTGCAAAATATTATATAAAAAATATCAATAATTATCTATATGAAATGAAAAAACATATTCAAAACATAGTTATAGATAATTTACTTTATGATGGAACAAAACATATTTATATTTATTATTGTGGTGTGTATATATATATATATATATATGTGTGTGTGTGTATATATATCAAATTTTAGTTGGTTGATGATAAAGATATGATTAGACTTTTGAAATATTTTTAAACAATATGTAACATGTTAGTATATCTATTAAATTATTATAATAAACTAATAGAATTTATTTCTTTTGTTAGAAAATATATTTTAGTTTCCAAAAATTAGATCATGTCTAAATAGAAAATATTATTGATATATTTACTTTAAGAGATACCTTAAATTCGATTTTTTGTAAAAAAAATATATATATTTTTTTTAATTTTAAAAATTTTAAATAATGATGATATTATGATTTTACTTATGGAAAGTTAGTTTTCAAAATTTTGAAAATATATTTTAGTTTTAAAATGTATAAATTTTAAGATATATATTATTTATCATTAGTGATAGGACTAAATTAGTCCGGTCAACACACCAATTTTCATATGTCACCGAATCAAATGCATAACGTAAATTTTCAAAATTTGAATTCATCCAATTTTTGTAATATATAAAAAGGTTGAAAAAACCAAAATTCTCAAATTAATTAATATTAACTTAACTAATTTATAAAATTATATATAACTATTTCCAACTATTATATTATTAATATTAAAAATTCTAAAAAACTACTAGACACTATATTCCAATGAATTGGAAAAAAATAAATATGCTGAGTGAAAATAAAATTATAATGTAGAAAGATAATTGAGTAACTTTAAGAAAGAAAAACGATAGGAATGGATGAAAAACACGCCGCGACATCGTCCACTCCAACAGATAACAAAGAGATGATTTTCATCCGCTGCGATAGATTTATCTCTAAATATCAGTTTTCTAACTTAAAATAAATAGGGAGCCAAAACACTTCCATTTTCCAAATGATTGGTTTACATGGCCAAAAGAAACTATGCGGTCACATAATCAACTATCAATGATTTTACTTTTTAATTTCAGAAAAAATATGATTCATTGTTCACATATTATAGGGATCAAAGATTCAAATTGAAAGATTGCAAAACCTAGGGAAGAAAATGAAAATATTTCTACTAAATGGATGGCAAAAAAATGATTAGGGATAGCGAATTAGAAGAAAGTAAACTAAAATTGAAACAATAACAAAATCCAGAAGTTGAAGACTAATGCTAAAATGAGAAAAAAACAATTTTAGATAAGAAACATAACTCCTAAAAAGAAATTTTAAAATTGGCCACAAGAAAAAAAAAACAGTAGGCAGTTGTATTGGGCCAAAACAAAATTAATAATGAAGGCATACACATAAAAGTATTTACAAAAGTTAAAAAAATTTCAAAAACTAAAAATAACATCTAATTATCTTATATTACAAAATCATAAATTGGAAACTTACAACAACAACAAAAAGCGAAATATACTAAAACAGATGAAATGATCAGTATAATATAAAGAGAAAAAAAAACGTAATAAAAATGAATATCGACTAGAGGGAAACTAAACAGAAAAATGTAAAAAAAATATTAATAAAAACAAACATTCTCACATAAAGTAATGAATTATAAATTAGAATGATTAGATATGTATGCAAATTATACACACTGAAACAATATAAATACATATTCGTATATCAGTAGAAAACAATCGAAAAATTACATAATCTGAAACAATATAAATACATATTCGTATATCAGTGGAAAACAATCCAAAAATTACATAATTATGAGTTTTTCATGAAAACCAAACAAAAAACAATAAAAAAGTAAACACAAATGCATATAAGATTAATCATGCCAGAAAAATAAATAAATAAAAGCTCAAATTACCAAAATATTATCCACATAAAAAACTATCAAATCTAGTAAAAAATAATTTATTTTTAACAAATATAAGTATCTCAGAATTAAAAATAGATTTCAAAAGATAGAATATCAAGAATTATATTTAGTTAAAAATAAAAATGAGTGTAATTACATTTAGTATAAACGTAAAAAGGAATAATGAAATAAATAGTGTCGTAAGAAAATAAACCGTATAATTCATTATAAATAAAAATTAACTTGAGTGAACGTAAAAAAAAAAATTGCAAACATATCCCGTCCGTGCATGGAATGGACAATTCCTAATAAATATGAATTGGTGTTAATGAATTAGTATTAATTACCTGAAGAAGTGGCGTAATGAGATCCAATATGATAAATTTATATTCTGGCTATAACAGTGTTGGCAAGAGAGTATGAAAATAATTAATGATTAGTCTTTTGATATGATGTCCATCATAGTTCTGTAAAAATTAAAAATTAGTATTTATACTAAATGCAATAATGAGATAAAAAAAAAATTATAATATCATACTTGATTAACAACAAGGAGAATCTTATCATATCTCAATGAATCAACTTCAGCTTTAGTATATTTGGTGCCATACTCAAGTCTAATGATGTTTGCAAGATTTTTAACTATATCATTGTCCCATAGGTTAGTAGGACTAGATTTATTCACATTCTTCAATTTACCACAAAAGGGAAAGACATCATACTCTTCACGGCCTATAATACTTCTTCCCATCAGTCCAAATTTTTTGGCAGATCTTCCTTCAACTAATATTAGGGTACAACTTTGTTTCACAACCAAATCTGCATTAGTTATTTATGGAGGAAGATCTCTAAACTCGGCCTTAGAGAGTTCCAGAATTCCATATATGGTACTAAACAATATTAATTTAAAAATAAAAACATACAACCCCAACTATTATTAAAGAAGAAATCATTACCTCTAATGGTCCAATAAAGAACCGTATCAATGCAATTGTCATCAAAATTCACATCTTCAAGCTTGTCTTTTCCAGCCGGCAACTGAATTTCTCAGATTCTAGCATTTAGCAAACGAAACAAAAGTTTGTTTCTGTCTCTATTATATCTATATGCCTTTGTCATTAGTACATAGATTTAAAATATAAAGAAGAGTGAATTTGCTGAAAAACAAGAGTTGGAATGTAAATTAGATTTTCAGCATAGAGAAATTTTTTTTTTAATAAAACGGTATAAGATATCGAAAAATATATGTGGCCAATCACGTGTATGTGTTGTTGACGTTGCTGCGAGTGGGGAAGTGATTCAAGAGTTAAGAGAATTTACTTGAATTGACAGATGTGTAATTAATGAGATGCTCATCATTTCTCATTTCATTACATAAAGGAATATACATGACATCATGTAACTAATGACCGCACACTTTTAAATGAATTAGCGGCCTACTGCATCCTAATGATATTCTTTTAGAGATAGATTATGCACGCTTTTTAGTTTGATTTTGGATAAACTTATAATATCACAGATTATTATGTAATATTAAGAAACTTGAGACTATTTAAACTTTCACATGTGTTAACGTACATATCTAAATATATTCATATAAACGTCAAAATTGCAATCTATATATAAACATAACATACCACATACCATAATACATGTATAAAATATCTAATTACCACCGACATATTTTTATAACACGCTATTTAAAACACATATATCGGTAAATCCATATATGGAAGTTATACATATTAACATATGTACGTTGAACATCATAATAATATAAAAATATTGAGATCTATTTTTATGTATATATGAGTATTTTATCAGATGCATGACAATTCAATTTAATAGTTAGTTATGTATAACCAAATCAGTGCCAGCTGATAATATGTGTGTGTATATATATTTTTTTTTACCGCTCTATCAGCGTGAATGACAATGAGAACATTGAACAAAGTATACAGTATGAACTTATTTTCATATTTGGAAGCAGCAGGTACAAAAATAATTAAACATGTAAAAATAGACGTATTTTATTACTTAATTTGTTACACGTGAAAAAAAACATATAGCATGAAAATTAAATAAGTAGTAATGCGAAGTAGGAGGAATGTAAATAAATAAACATGCAAAGATATCCGTAATTCACTACATAAATTGTTAGACGGGTAAGAATATACTATTGCTGATGGCATCACAAAATTGCAATATAGATATAAACATAACATACCATAATACATGTATAAAATATTACGACCAACATATCTTTATAACACGCTATTTAAAACACATACATTGGTAAATTCATATATAGAAGTCAGACATATTAACATATGTACGTTGAACATCAGAGTAATATAAAAATATTGAGATATACTTTTATGTATATATGAGTATTTTTATAAGATGGATGACTATTTAATTTATTGGTTAGTTATGTATAACCAAATCAATGCCAGCTGATAATATGTGTGTGTATGTGTATATATATATACCTATATCATTTTACCGTTCTATTAGCGTAAATGATAAGGGGAACATTGAATAAAGTATACAACATGAACTTATTTCCACATCTGAAAACAGCAGGTACAAAAACAAATAAACATGCAAAAATAGATGTACTCTACTACTTAATTTGGTACACGTGAAAGAAAACACGTAGCATGAAAATCAAGTATGTAGTAATGTGCAAGCAGATAAACATGCAAATTATAGTTCACTAATTAATTTGTGCGACGTTTTTACATCGCATGACAATTAAATAAGTGAGATCATATTTCTTATAGCCACGTCTAACGTTTTACGTAGCATGATAAAAATTAATCTACATATCCTACTAAATTGCGAATTGGAGAAAGTGAGAGACAGCAAGGCGGTGATTGGTGGAGGAATAAAAAAGAGGAGAGATGACGTGAAACCTGTATACAGTGACGACATCTGAGATGAAAGAAGAGAAAGTGGTGGCAGCGAAGGAAGGGAAATTGCCAATGAAGTGGACGTAGAGGGAGGAGAGAAGAGACTGTGAGAAAGAGGAGAAGTGGAAAGAAGAGAAAGCGGAAGAGAGAGAGAGAGCATTTGTGAGAGGATGAGGGAGATCTGAATGAGTTAAATTGAATGTATATGTGCATTTATTATACTTACGTTTATTAAATTTGAGGATTTGAATTTAGTGTAGAGCGAGTGAGGGTATAATTGGATCATTTGGTGGCAAATGATCGATATTGCCTGTTCACATATACAACTTACTAGAAAACTAATTTGAGTTTGAAAATGTACTCACTACCTAATTATCTCTAGAAACACCCCAATAATTAGTTTTTATAAAAATAATTGCGAGACTCATCGACAATGTGAAATTTGTTTTTTTCGAAATGCCTTTAAAATATAAATAAAATATATAAAGGGAGAGGGTTTAAGGGTTTTACGAAATGTTGTTGTTAGCCTTCTCCTTCAATAGGTTTGGTTCGGCCTGTGCCCCTTCATTAACTTAAGATATGCTCTCTTCAACTACCTTCCACGTCTCTCAAAGACAAGCACTCTCCTTCGTTCTTCTCCCTTCGGTTTCACTCCGACCTTGACCTCTCGGAAAACTGTGTCGCTGGTGAGATTCTGAATGGATTGCAAGGCTGAGCAACCTGAAATCAATTCGGCTCCTCCTCAACTCTCCCTCTGTTGAAATTTCTCCGCAGCTCGGGAAGCTGAAACTTCAGACCCTCACCTCTCTAGAAAACGAGTAAGTGCCACTGGATCTATTAATTAACTACAAATGGATTCTATTAAGGTGATATCCGTTGTAATAAAAGATGAATATGTTATTATCCTATCACAGATATTAACAAAATTTTGACTTTTTAATATTTTATCGTTATTATTTTAAATTTATTTTCATCAAATTATTAGTATTGAAAATAGAAGGGCACATTTATCTTTTTAGATAATTTTCTTTTGTAGAACACCTATTTTTTAGAGACAAAGGAAAGCTCTAATAAGTAAAAAGAAATAAAAAGAATGGAAATCATAAGTAAATCGAAGAATAGAAAAATGAAATCATCTATTTAATTAACCTCAACAGTCAATCCCCTCCCTCCGTTTATTTGGAACCACCAAAAACTTGACAACTGTTATTTTATTTTTAAACCCATACGGTGCTAAGAAAATCATTAACCAATCATCAAATACTATAAGGGAGTCTATGGACACGAAGACCATAAAAAAAAAAAGTGTCATGAATTCAAGATATGATCAATAAACATTATTACATGGAAAACAAATGTCCTCTCATACTTACACGGTGGTTTGGTTATATTTTGAAATAATTTTAATGCTTACACTTACAGTCATCTTTCATTATCATATAACATTAAAATATTTTCCTCGCGCAATCTGTCATATTTATAGTTTGTTATTTAATAATTTGTACAAAACATTTATCTCATATTTATATACTCGTGATGGTGAAATTTGAATACTGTCTTGAGGTTGATGTTAATCCTCAAAATTAAACAATACTTCTATGTTTTTTTTCCAAAAATACTATATAAAACCAAAACTTCTTAAAAAAATACCATAGATTTTTGAGGCTTAACAATAGATTCCTAACAATTTACTATACGGTTGAATAAAGTAATTTGAAAGATTTAAAAGATAATACATATGTGTTATATTACAAAGTAGATATTGAAATGATATTTGTCTAGACGATGGAAACAAAACATTCCCAAAAGGGGTTTTATCTATTACTAAACTCGTATTGTTTACATGCATATGGTTTTTAGTTGTGTTTGGTGTGCCTATGATCCCTATTATACGCTTGAAGCTATCATATACGTACCAAATGGTGGACAGACGTGCGAGGAAAAATTTGTTTCTAGGCTTATTTGTGTATAAATTAAAAAGCATTAAATAATTTTGGGTAAATTTGCCATGTGACCAATGGAAAAAAAGGATACAGTACACATTGCTAGTAACATTAATTTTATTAAAATCATAAAATTATATTTAACCATCAAAACCATATTATACGCATTTTTATCAAAATATTAAAATTCCATTTTTCTACCACAAGTTACATTCTTTTGTCAAAACTATAAAATTTCATTTTTTTCATTAAAATCGTAAAATCTGTTTTTTCAACCTAAACCGTAAATCTCATTTTACTACCAAAACCGTAAAATTTTATTTTTTTAGTAAAACTATGAAATATTATTTTTCAACAAAACTTAATTTACCACTCTTCCAAACTTGTGGTTCCTCCTAAGTAAAAATATTCATTATTTTGAAAGAATGCTAAATTACAAGTTTTTTTTTTTCAATTGAAAAACCAAGAATTAAACGTTAAAAATTGTATATGAGTGCCTTCCCACAACGAACTATACTCCGTTCTGAATTCAACGACACACTCCGCCTTAAAATAAAGGCATATACGCTTTGATGGATGTTCATCACAATCTAGCAATCTGAGTTTACGAGGAAAATACAATCTGCGTTTACCAGTCTTCTTTGTAAAATTTTAGTAATTTGAGAGTACACAATCCTTTTAAAATTTATATCTATAAACAAATGCTCGTTCATTTAACTCTTCACGAACAATTTCTCTACCTAACTTCTGTAACAAACTGTGCATTTGAACAGTTTCTAATGGTGTTATACGTATGAGAGACTTGTCAGCTAGCATTCTAAGCCCAATTTTAGCACTATCTCCGAGCAAGTATGTTATGTGATTGACTTCATAACCATTGTATAAGCATGCAACGTAAAGGAACAACTCTTGATCTTTGCCATCTAAACGATCATAGCCAACTCTTAATGTTTTCTCGATTTTACCATCCAGACTATTCCGAAGCCTAGGTAGCATTTGCACCCACTCATCCTTGTCCATTCCTCTCAAAGACGAACCCATGACACTGAGACCCAAAGGGAGATCACCGGAAAGCTCCGCAACTTCAAATGCAAGTTCCTGGAAACCGTAAGGCGGAGTGTTTTGCCCAAAAGCAGATCGACAGAACATCTGCAGAGCCAGATCGTACGATGGGAACTCAACCTCATAAATAAGGTCAATATAATAAGGCTTTAGGAGATTCCTATCTTGAGTTATCAGAATGATTCTGCTACCCGGTCCAACCAACCTAGTTTGTCCCACCAAGGTTTTTAGTACTTGGAGATCATCCACATCATCAACGATGATAAGAACTTTCTTATGCTTTAGCTTCTGTTCTAGCACACCTAAATGAGATACCGTTATGTCCTTTTGACATAAAATTTCCGATAGAAGTTGTTCTTCCAAACACAACTTCATGCTATAATCATCCCGGTGTTTTCTCTTATAAGAGACGAAAGCATGATGGTGGAATCGGCTAGAGACTTGACAGAATAGAGCTCTTCCTATGGTACTCTTACCTATCCCTGAAGGCCCCACAATTCCTAACATTCTCACTTCTTCAGATCCCAAACACAGAATTTTATTCAATGCCTCTAAATGAGCTTTAATCCCAACAAAGTCACCAAAATCATTTGAATCATTTGATGGTGTCATAAGTTTATTGAACACATCCTTGGCTATATGCTCAATCATGTTTGCTTCATCGCTCCTAACAAGTAATGGTAAAAATGTCATTAAGTGACATTCTATTGCAAAGAAATCTAACATAATTGACAAAAACAACGTACCAATTCTGAGAATCCTCTCCGGCCAAATTTGCTACATCAGTTAGTGCTCGAATCCACCTTTGTCTCTCATCATATGTTTTGCCATCGCAGGTTTTCTCAAACCTCTGGCCGAATTCTCCCTCCTGCCACCTAACATGGGAAGGGTCCACGCCGTAAAAAATGGGTATCACCACTTGATCCAATTCCGTATAGCACTTGTGGATCTCCACCAGTTCATTCAAACACCATGTTGAGGAAGCGTAGTTCTTAGAGAAAATGACTATTGCGATCCTCGATTCTTTTATGGCTGATAAAAGCTCAGGTGCGATGGGGCGGCTTCTCTCGATGCCATGGTCTTTGAATGTATTGATCAACTTGCGTTCAAGCTCCCTCAGAAGATGGCTGAGGAATGTCCTGCGTACATCTTCTCCACGGAAGCTCGGGAAAACATCGTATCTCCGGTTGCCAGATGACGAAGCCATGTAAAACGATAGAATTAACTTTTTGTTTGATTAAGTCTGAGATTCTTATGTGCACACAACATATAGTGGAGAAAGGAAGCTACGCGTTGACATTTTGTTCGGCGAATTTTTTTTCCAGTTACGCGCCCCTTTCTTCATTTCAAACCAAAAAAATTTGGGAGATCGAACTGAAACTGATTGTAGCAGAGATACATGTTGAGAAACTTTCAGGAAACTTCGAGTTGATTTCCACTTCCCACTCAAAACCATTTATTCATATCCGTGAATCAACAGAAAAAGTGAAAACCAATTATTCATGGGCCCACATAGTCTTGGATTTTAGTTAAGATGATTATGTATCGTCTTTCGTTTGGATGGAGTTATCATAAAATATAAAATATATATTATTTTACATATGAATAAAATGATTTACATACTATTACAAATTATTATTATACTTATTTTGAAATATTGATAGCTTTTTCTGTTAGTTTTGTTTCATTAATAGTTCAGATTTCTAAAAATTTATAATATAGTTATAGACATGAAACGTCGATTTATGAATTTCATTCAATGTTTTCCACGATTTTGCGTAGGTTTGAGTATGCTAATGTACAATGACATACTAGAACATATGATAGGCTATATTAGGCTCTCTATATATTTAATACTACTAATACGACTTGTGAAGATGTTGCAGTTTGGTTAAGTAATACATGTAGCAGAGCTGGAGCAAAGGCGTACGGATGTGTAGCAGCTGCTTATGTGGCTCAGGTGAATGCTGTGCTAGACATACAGTCATATATACAGAGAAGGTTCGTATTTTTTTTAACTAAATTTGGTGCATTAGTTTGAAGGAAATTGGAAATTGTTACAATGACTTGGTGAAATAACAAGCTCTTGGATCGTTGGCGAAAGTCCGGTGAGATAACCGAGAAGAATGAAAATATTAATTTTTTCACACAAACACGTGATCATTGCACTGCGTAGATTCTCTCCTAATAAATACTGAAAATATTAAAAAATATTATTCTCAACATATTTTACGTAAATAACAAAACAGAGAGAGTGATGAGTAAATAAAAACAAGGTTGAAGACAAGTTATAAGTAGGGGGTTCTTGAGATTAATGTGCGAAAGCCATTTTGCGTTTCTGAGCATCGGTAGGCAATTTGACATCAGTGGCTAAACCGAGAGCCTCGAAGAACTTAATGAGGTACTAGGTTATGTCTAGCTGATACCATTCCAGTCCGTGCCTGGCTGACATCTCAAAGGCATGGTGGTTGTTGTGCCAACTCTCTCCCAGCGTGAGTAGTGCTAGCCACCTGCATCACCATTTCACACATTTCACTCAGTATTAGTTTCGGTTAAGGTTTATCGGTTTACAGACAATATTTAACCAAATTGAAACTGGATTTGTCATGGGTTGGCTTAGTATAATAATAAGTTTGGAACTTTATTTTGTTTGGTTTTAATCTTCCGGATTACTTTTTGTTTGGTTTGATTCATTATCTACGTGGCTAGGATATACACAAGTTGTTCTCATGTCTAGAAATAACAGAGTGGATAAATACCAAACGTTACGAGATATGTCCTTGGTGTTCCACGCTTGCGAACCCCAACTATGGCATACCGAGTTTATGAGCCAAGTACCATGGTAACCGATTACTCCACCAAAGCCCTGTACCAAAATAAATATATGAGATAATTAGTATTTTATATGAATAGTAGAAGAGATCGGAAAAATTGTGAAATAATTGAAAAATGAGAATCAGAGAAGCCTTTGCTAAAGAAAATACACAGAATTAGTTTTCGTAGATTAACATTTGGTTAACTGTCTATATTTTAACATGTATAATATACAGAAATCATTTTCCAAAAACATGGAAATTTGATAAATAAAGTAAATAAAGAAATCACATTTCAAAACGCAAAGATCTAAATAATTGGATACTATGAATATGATGCATATGTACAATTTGATATCAACAACATATTGCAGAAAAAATAAATAGAGATCTTACCAAGCCGCAAAGGTAAGGTAGACCACCCCAAAGATAGACGAGGGACCAAAGCGTTAAGACGTGGAGACCAATTGTGTTTCCTAGAAACCTATAGAACCATTGTTGTCTTAAGTCCATCACGTTGTTACGTCTTCCACACTGTTATATATATTTTGAATTATTACATTAAGAACGGTTCACGTATATCGGATTTGTAAATAGTTAAAATGTTGTGTCACCTTTTCACTGATGTACTTGATGTCGTATATCCAGAAAACATGACTGAAACAAAATCCTTCCATATATAGGGCTATGTGGATCACGGTCTGAATCCGTGAACTGGTGATGGAACCTATGTAAGCTTACCCAATCTATTGGATGACCCTGCGGAAACAATTGACAAAGAGAAAAGACATTTCAAAGATTATTGAAGATATATATAGGTCATTCTTATTTTCAGTTAAAACAATATATATTTACATGATTCGCAAAAATGGCAATATAAGCGAATGGATATTCGAGCCATTTAGGTAGCTCAAAGCTCCTGTGTGTCAAATTCCTATGGTAGGAGAATGTAATGCAGAGGTGAGCCACTGCAGTGAGAATAAAACCAAACCGGAGAGCTTTCCCATTGTAATTAAACGGAGCCAATAGACACAACAAATGCACGGTCACCATAGTTGAAACTCTCATTACATCGAACCGTGTCCATTCTCTTAAAAAGTAAGCTCTTTTTTCCTTAGGCACCGCTTTGTTTCCGGATACATACGTTTTAAACCCTATTAAAGCTACAGCAACAACACAGTAAATGTAATATTATTTAGGGTCGAATCTCACGAACACCAAAATTACACTATGAATCTATGAAAAAGAAATTAAACTAAGATGCAAATAAGATTGTGATTTCAGTAAACAATATAAAACGATGTAAATTCAGTTAAAACAAGCGTTAGGCGTCGGGTATTCGCAGGATTTAAGATTTGAGAACCAAACAACTAATCAGGGAAGGATTAAGAACCAGTCTGGAACTCAAATATAAATGTAATAACAATCCACTCTCGCAGTATTGCTAACTTTATCTAACAAACTAACTATCTAAACTCTCGTTTGAACCTAGAATTCTAGACAAGTATTAAGACATGGTTTGATTTGTTCACAATTCACCTACACATCAACTTTCGCAGGTCTAGGACAAATTGCTCATCTAGGTTCTTTCTAACAACATAAAGCACTCTCGTGAATAGATTAAACCAAGTTTCAGAGATTAAGTTATCAGTTTAACCTAAGCAGTAAGAACAACTCTAGAGGAAAACATCAATTGATATAAATCTCTATTTGTGTTCAGTTCATCTTCTCATGAAATCCTTGGAACCCTAAACCTAACTATAAACTACTCAGACATGATTGCAGAGAAGAAGCAAATATGTACGAGAGAAAACATAATAATATCCAATAGAATAAAATAGAGTTCAGAAATCTTCTCCAAATTTGTCAGAAGTGGTTCAGAGATCTTCTCCCAAAAGCTTGATTAAAAACTGCTGTATAACTTTCGCCAGAATAAATCGTCACCAAGTCTAAAAACCTAAAAATACTTATATAACACGAGCTGGGGCTGTTCTGTAATTTATGGAAACTTCTGTGCCAAAAAGGAAAATCTCCAAAACTTAGAAAACAAGTTCATCACAAGTGTCGCACGCTACTATCGCGGGGGTCACTCGACACCATTCGTGAATTGTTGCAGAAAACTCTATACTCGTCCAGCTTGATTCTCCATTTCGTGTGTTTGACTCCAAAAACTCCAAAATGCTCCTAGAACGCCCATCTCGTGCTATGACCTGTAAAGACTCATAAAGACTCGAAAAGAACTAAAAGACTCGATAAAAACTCGAAATCAACTTGTAAACAACTGTTAGAAATCATCAAAAACACAACATATCAACTCCCCCAGACTTGGATCCTTATTTGTCCTAAAAAAAAACAGAATACCAAACCTGTAGAAGAGGTTTGAAAACACGGAACTCATCATATCCATAGAACATCACATCAAAAATCACTCTTGTAATCCACACCAATCAGCACCACCATTAGATAACACTTCATGTACTTCCCCTCAAGCTTAGTAACCAGACCAAATACGCCCCACATCCCGTATGAGCCATCCGAAATCACCGTCACTGACCTCTTTTAAAGTTAAGTGTGCAGTCTCATCGAGGGAGTATCGATCAAAGAACACATGGACTCTTACCCATTCAAGTATCTAATTATTGCGAAAGTTCTGCTTCAGGTTTCTTCCTCTCTTTTTTCACTTCCATTCAGTCGATTTTTCCTTACTAGGGTATCATTTTATTTTTTTTATCGACTGAATGCTATGGATAGGTCTCCATGGGACAAAAGAATCAATGGGATCACCATCAATACTCCTGTTCACTTTTTTTGACTTATAACTTTTCTAATTCTTTTTCTTTTAGAGATCGAAGGGAAGAGAGAAGAAAACCATAATCACAGACCAATCTTTTCAGACCTGAACAAGGAATCCGATTCAATGCATACCAAGCCCCAAGATGAGAGAAACAAGTAAATTAGGTGCAAAATCAGCTCTGGGTCCTTCAAATATCCAAACGGGTGTGGGTGACAATGGGGGTCGATCTACTCTCGGGTTTTCCATTCAGTAGGATCTGCAGTTAATGGCTAAAAGGTGGTCACGCAAGTGTTAGCAATGTGGTCAGTTCAAGGAAAAATTCATAGTTCCAACAAATTTTGACTCGAGAAAATAGACACAAACTGACTCTAGAAAAATACCAAAAAGACTCAAAACAAAAGAATAAATGAGTTAGCAATGACAAACATCCTCCCCCAGACTTACTTCACACCGTCTCCAGTGTGAAAATAAATCAAGAAAAAATATCAAAAATAAAGAGAGAATTCTAAGGAAACGTGGACGTACCTAGGTGTCGACCAACACCATAGGGGTGTCGGAAGACCCCAAATTTAAATGTCAAGCTCGGTCGATTTCTGTCCACCAAAGAGAAAATCGTTGTGTTTGCAAGAGGTGTCACCCGACACCAGTAGAGTGTTGTGTGACACTGAACACAGGGATAAACTCTTCTTTCGTTCCTCAGTACTACGATATATTTTCTGAAATAAAAGAAAACCAAAACCGATAATCAATTGCAAAAGAAATCAAAATAAAGTATATACACTTACCAGTGGGTTGCCTCCCACTAAGCGTTTATTTTAAGTCTTTAGCTTGACTCGGGAGCCTATGTATCAATAAGGTTGTGTTTGAGAGTTTTTCCTGAAACAAGCTCCACAATAAGACATCTTCAACTTCAGAATTTTGCTCAGCATACCATTCACAACATCTTTACCCTTTTCTTTCAACTCTAAAGGGACAATAGCTCTAGCTTTAGAGAAAGGTTTAGAGGTACCTTTGCACTTCACCCTATACTCAACTGTGTCTCCATCATATCTTTGAGGGATCAAAGTCATGTTAGGACCACCCTTGATCCTTTTGTTCTGGACTTGTCCCTGCACCTCTACTTTTTCTTTGATATGCTTGCTAATAATCTGAACATCTCCATCTGAGACCTCTTCAATCTCATTCTTATTACAAGACTCCTTGTCAGAATCGACTTTCAGTTTATCAATAGGAACTACTGAGATACATGAGGCATGTTGGATGGCACAGCTAGTGGGTATGGCTTTGTAGAATACCTTCTTGTCAATGTTAGAAAAAGAGACTCTCTTATTGGACAGATCAATGACAGCGCCAACTGTGGCCATAAACGGTCTTCCAAGGATCAAATGTATAGTAGATTCGTTTTTTATCTCTACAACCTGAAAATCAGCATAAACTAGAAAATTTCCCACTCTAACCTGCAAGTCCGGAATGGTGGCGTATGGAGTTGTGGTTGAAGAGTTTGCAAAGGAGAGAGTCATCTCTGGATGTGTCATATCAATGATTCTCAGTTGGTCTGCAATAGCTTTTGACATGAGGTTGACACTAGACCCAGAATCACAAAAAGATTCCTTAAACTCAACTCCTGTAATGGAACATGGGGCAACAAACTTTCCAGGATCTTTAATCGTAGGCAAAACTTTTAATAGTGGTTGTGTACTCCTGGCTTCCATAAAGAGTGCCTTAATCTCTTCTTCAGTCTCTCTACAGTTCCAAAAGAAATTATATTTGGGGTTACTTGCCAAGGCTTCCTCAAAAGAGATTTCTGTAGGAATCTTCCTCACCATCGTAAGAAAGTTAGTCAACTTCTCTGCACTAATGGGTCTCAGCATATGTTGAGGTGGGACTGGATGGGGTACTTTTGGGATGTACACTCGTGTCGGAGGAGTTTCAGGTTATGTCGCAGACGTCGCAGGAATTACAAATTCATCATGTAATTGGTGTCGCATGACACCCAGTTGGTGTCATGTGACACCAACTGCAATTGACTCATCCGTAAAAATTGCAGGTTTTGATTCAGCATTCAGCATACTTTGACGACTTGAAGAAATGGCATTCACATACTCATGTCTAGGGTTGTGTTCCATCTTTCCTGGGAGAGTTCCTGGTGTCCTCTTAATTGCTTCAGCTGTTTGAGCAACTTTAATATCCAGCTTTTTCATGTGTGCAGAAACAGCTTCGTACTTGTTGTTAAGATCAGTGTACATATTTTCCACTTTTACATTGATCTCGATGCTCGATTTCTGCTGACTTAGAAGAAGTTGTTGCATCATAATTTTGAGCTCATCTAGAGAATTTTTAGCAGCAACCGCAGGGGCTTGGAATGGAATCAACCGAGGCTTTTGGAAATTGGCAACCTGCGACTGGAATTGGTTCCTATAGGAGGCGTTTGGATAGGATATATAATTTGGATTAAATCCATGATTCTGCTGGTACCCTTATCCATTCACGAAACTCACCTCTTTCTGCTCCTCATCTTCTAACTTAGTGAATTCTTGGGAAAAATCTGCATTTCTCTCATCAACAGCTTGCAGACTCCTTAAATTCCCTTTCAGCAACAAGTTCACTTTAGCAGTCAGCTCATCAATCTTCTGCGACTCCACACTATTAACTTTTTGAGATCTGTCATACTCTGGAGATCGATCACTAAAGCTTGTAGCTAAATTCTCAATCAGCTCGAATGCTCCTTTAACAGATTTTGTCATAAAGTTCCCATTACTAACAGCGTTGAGAGCTGTCTTATAGTCTCAATCAACTCCATCATAGAAGAGTCATAGAAGTTGCTCATCGGTATACCCATGGTGTGGACAATCCCTACTGTATTCAGCAAACCGCTCCCATGCCTCACAAAAGGCCTCTCCAGGGTGCTGACGAAAGGTAGTGATCTTATTCCTCAATGCGACAGTCTTTGTTTTGGTGTAGAAGTGGTTTATGAAGATAGACCGACACATCTCCCATGAGGTAATAGATCCAGCTGGTAGCGATTTCAGCCATCGCTGTGCTTTATCCGCCAAAGTAAACGGAAAAAGCTTACACTTGAGAAAATCGGGAGGTACTCCATTTGCCTTGGTAGTACTGCACATCTCCTCGAAAGTCTCGACATGATCCATTGGATTTTCAGAAGGCAGTCCATTAAACATGTGCTGCTGAACCAATGCGATCAATTGAGGCTTGATCTTAAAATCTTGCCTCTGAATTTCCGGTGGGCAACTTGCAGACCGGTTTTGATAGAAAATGTGCGGCATGCCAACATCTCCTATTGCGCGTGGCTGTTGGTGTTGTTGCTGCCGCTTTAACTGCTCCATCTGTTGTTGAAGCGCTTGGAGCATAGCAGCCATATCACCCGCAGCTTGGTTGTCGTTTTCGTCCATTGTGGCTGGATTCGACTTTTTCTTTCTATTAGTTCGTTCTATCCTTGCTAACTCTTGGTTGCTTAAAGTTGTAAGATTTTTAGAGCCGTGACTCCTAGTGTTCAGACACCTGAAACACACAAGACAAGAAAAGAAAAATAAGTTCGTTAATTCTTAGACTAAATTTCAATTCCGAGAATCAAAGGTAACGCAATTGGTCCCCGCCAACGGCGCGAAAAACTTGATACACAGGTTTTAAATCCTATTAAAGCTACTACAAGTGCACAGCAAACGTAGTAGTATTTAGGGGTCGAATCCCACGAAGACCAAGGTTACACTATGAATCTATGAGAAAGAAATTAAGCTAAGATGCAATAAGATTGTGATTTCAGTAAGCAATGTAAAACGATGTAAATTCAATTAAAATAAGCGTTAGGCGTCGGGTATTCGCAGGATTTAAGATTTGAGAACCAAACAACTATTCAGGGAAGGATTAAGAAGCAGTCTCGAACTCAAACATAAATGTAATAGCAATCTACTCTCGTAGTATTGCTAACTTTATCTAACAACCTAGCTATCTAAACTCTCGTTTGAAC
>OVBI01001824.1:0-27828 GCA_900406495.1 Sisymbrium altissimum
GGCCCCAATTATTTTATATATTTAAGGGGCTTGAGGCAAAAGCCTTTTCTACTAGATATCAAGCACGGCTCTGATCATGGTCTTACCAAAAGAATGCGACCAGGCTGTGCAAGATGACCCGGAAGTGCGGTGGCACATACTTGTACTTTATCCATCCCAAGACGGGGAAAACCTGTGATTAATGTTAGTTCAGAACACATAGACTCAAATGAGTAGGACATAACATAAGTAACGGGGTGATAGACACTACCGTCCAGTACTAGTGAATCAAACTTTTTCTAACAAAGGATATGAACTAAACTGATATCTATCGACCTACCGTCCATGCTGTTAGCTGGACCGTCGGGTAAGTCTTCTTGATCCTGTCTCTAACAAGTTTCCAGGGACTTCCTGTTTCACTCAACATGTCAGAACCGTTATCAAAACTCTTGATACCATCTACGCCCATTTCGGGTTTTACAAATGGAGTGTAAAAAAAGAAGCTTACTTTCTATGATTACTCCATAATACATCATTAATAGCAAATGGTTCAATGGTGACAATGTCAGTTGTTCCACGATTACCTACAAAACGTTTTACATTTTTCAAACAGACCACTTAGCATAAACCTCCATGAATCTTCCAACATATTAAAAATCATCGAAAGATTATTGGACATTTACCTTCTTTGCCACAGTTTTTGTGTCCGTCTTCCCTTGAAAAATCTTATCTAGTCTTGTATGAAAGAAATGCCCTACTGGTCCGAGAAAACTACCCGCAAATATCTATTGGAGTAGGTGATGCATGGAGCTCAATGGTAAAGACAATAAAAGAAAATCCATCTATAATTTTTTTTAAAAAATCAATAGAAGCTAGGATTCGCTTGAAACTAGGGCTCTTGATGAATGAGATTCAATCTTTACCACTTTGAGAAGAACCCTTCTCAGCTGAATTTTCTGTATTCCAGAGAGTTTCTGAGAAACAACATCCGTAACACCAGACAAAACTCCGGCAGTAATGGCCTGCAAATTACAGACATATAGATACCAAACTCATAGCACTTAATTAGGGAGAGACAAGAACCCAAAAAACGTAAATTAAAAAAATAAAAAAGTCAACGACCTATTGCAATCACAATGATTCTCTCAGATAATAGGATAATCAGGTTAGATTAGTTTAAAACACAAAATTTCAATCAAAAGCAGCATTATCGTCTCTCAATTGATCAGACTAAACCTAAATTTAAAGAGATCAAATTACATCTCAACCATCATTCACTTCACCAGTGAAAAAGATTAATCATCTTTAAACCACAAAGAAGAAGTGTAAGAGAAAAAAAAAAGATCAAACCTTCGTTCTTAGAGGATGTTGCTGAAGTTGTGACAAGTATCGTTGCAGAGTGGTCTTCTTCGCTGAAGATCCCATTTCTTGGATTCTTCTATTTTGATTCTCTGTACTCTACAGTGAATGTGTCTTAATCAGTTTGTACCACATTTCAAATTTTTAACGAACAAAACCGAACCGGTTCAATCCCAACAGACGACACAATCAAACAAACCGATTCAGTTAACTTCGGTTTACTAGTATTAAAGACTCGTTCTACGAGGATGGCGGGTAAAATTGGGAGGCTTTCGGTTTAGACCAAAACCGTCACAGGAGAATCAATCAGCGCCTGAGAATAATTGGTCTTTGGTCAAAATTCAATACTCATTCTCTCTTTGGTCAATTCAATTCCTTTAATTTTCTATTCTGATTTTTAATGCTTTTCTGCCTATCAACAATAAACCTATATATATCTACAGCTAGCATCATATCTCTCCATCATCTTCTTCATCAAAATACATTTACAAAACTACATTAAGGAACCAAAAAACGTAACAAAACCAATCAAGAACTGGTTTCAACTGAGTGAAAGAAGAAATCATATCCTTATATACATCAATGGCTTCATTGCAGGTTTCAAGATTAGTTCTTTCGTCTTCCTCTTCCTGCATGAGACCTAAAGCCGCGGTCTCCATCCCGAAATTGCCGAAATTTAACGTCTCGGTTCCAAAAATAACGATAAAGAAGCAGACTTTATCGGTTAAAGAGCCGAGCTTTGAGGTAGATGGGTTCATAGAAAGTTTTCCTCTTCCATTGAAACAGAGGAGAGAGTCTGATTCTATCCAAAGGGCACGCCTCAATGCAGTTCTTGAAGAAGTTATGGATAGGATTGAGATGCACAAGAACATTGGAGATCAGCGCAACAATTGGAACTCTCTATTGCTCAATTCTGTCAACATGATCACCCTCACCGCCGCTTTGATGGCCGGATTAGCTTCCGTTAACGGTCACGGAGGAGATTCTATAACAGCCGTGAAGATAGCTTCGACGGTGTTGTTAACCTCTGCCACAGGTATCGGTGCCTTGATGAGCAAGATTCAACCGTCTCAGCTCACAGAAGAACAAAGGAACGCGACGAGACGGTTCAAGAAGCTGAGAAACGAAATCGAAAGGTTTCTAAGAGAAAATGAGGAAATCAACGAAGAAGATGTGAAGGAAGCGATACAGAAAGTGTTGTCTCTGGACAAAGCTTACCCTCTTCCTCTAATCGGAACAATGCTCGAGAAATATCCGAAAGAGTTTAAACCGGCGAATTGGTGGCCTGAAAACAAGCAGAGAAACTCTAAAACCGGTCTTGCGAGCGGGTGGAGTCAAGAACTGGAGATGGAGATGAGAGAAGTGGCTCATGTGGTTAAGAGCAGAGACGCAAAAGAGTATGAGAAATTAGGTAACGTGGCGTTGAAGCTAAACCGGTTCTTGGCTATATCTGGACCAGTTTTGACCGGAGTTTCTGCAGTAAGCTCTGTTTTCATCGGTCAAGATTCCGGTTTAGCAGGAATTGTGGCGGTGACTTGTGCCTCTTTGGCTGCGTTTGTTAACACTTTAGAGCATGGTGGTCAAGTGGGAATGGTGTTTGAGATGTATAGAAACTCCGCAGGATCCTTCTCTCTTTTAGAAGAAACGATGAATTCGACTGAGAAGAGAGAGAACGGAGAAGTGTTTGAGACCAAAGTTGCGTTGAAGCTAGGGAGAAGCTTGTCGGAACTGAGAGCTCTCGCGAAAAAATCGAAATTCTCGCAGGTTAAGGCCAATGAATTCGCAAGCAAGCTTTTCTAGGTTTTATAGAGACAAACATCTATTGAATTGTATAGATGAATTCATTCATTTTTTATTTATTTGTACACAAAATTATTTTACTTATTCAAAGAGATGTATATTTTTGATTGAAACTTCAACGAGAATTTGAGCAGAAGTTAAGTTAATAAGTTGTATAGTAGGTGGGGCACTTTAACGATCTGAAATTGTCGAACAGAAATAACCGAACCGGAATCTTATATAAACCTGTTGGTATTGAATAATTGAAATTTTCACCCAAAAAAAAAAAAAAACTCAACGGACACATCGAATTTAAAATACATTATTTTATTAAAATTTAAAATATACACAAATAAATTTAATTTAATAAATTAAGAATAAGCATTTACGTAAACAAATAAAAAAATCGAACTGAGCTGAAATAAATCGGTGACAAAATATCACCAAACTGAACCAAATTCTCTTAATATCCACCACAAGATAGTTCATAAGATCTTTTTCTTCTATATTATTACGCTATTCAACACATGTAGTTTGAATGCTAATGACTTTAACTTGTGTCCTAAGAAAGTTCTATAACATATTAACATGAAACTCTCACGGGAAAGATGAAGTGGAAGATCACCGAGGATACAACACAGTAATCGAAACCTCGTCCAATGAAAGCGGAGAATTTTTGTCTTTAGATTTATTCATGGATCTATTTGCAGGTTTCACCGAGTGAGGGATAGTAACGAAAGCAGCTTCTGTAGGTTTAGGAATTGTCAAAGTACTGTCTCTTACAAGCCAAACTATTACAGAGTTCATGGTTGGTCTCTTTGCCGCATTCTCTTGAACACACAACAAACCAATCTGAATCAACTTTATGATCTCGGTTATTGGATGTTCGCTTAAGTAGGGATCGATTATACTCTCAGGCTCTCCTTCAACCCATCTCTTCCATGCCTGAATGAAAATAAAATATTCATTACACGTTTCTTCACAGAAGTTGAGAAGATAAGCAAGAAAGAAAATGTGATCAAGAAGCTTACAAATGCTGGAAGTCCTTCTGCTTCGAAGTTCTTGTTTCTTTCACCACTTATCATCTCCAAAAGCATAACACCGAAGCTGTAAACATCTGATTTAGCTGAGAATTGTCCGTGTCTCACGTACTCTGGAGCCATATATCCACTGCAAGAACCAAAATCACATTAATGGTGATACTAATTTCAAGAATCTGTAACACATATGTAAAGCAGAAACAGAGGATCTCTGTCTTGTCTACAATATACTGTTATAAGATGGAGCATCCCTATCAAATACGAAACATCTAGGTCTGAAACAGAGCATCCATTTCTAAAACATAGCATCCATGTCTGAAATAAAGCGCATCCCATGTCTAATACAGAGCATACTTACTAGGTTCCAACTACTCTGCTCGTCTCTCCTCGAGTTTCGTCCATGTTAAACAACCTCGCCATCCCAAAGTCTGCAACTTTAGGGTTCATCTCAGCGTCTAAGAGAATGTTACTCGCCTTTAAGTCTCGATGAATAATCCTCAGTTGAGAATCTTCATGGAGATAAAGAAGCCCTCTTGCAACTCCTTCTATGATTCTACACCTCACATCCCAAGTAAGTAGCCAGCGTTTGTCTTCATCTACATATTTACAAAGAGAAAATGATTTTTTTTCTCTAATCCGATAAAAAATTTGTAATGAAAAATACATTACAGCTGGTGTTGCGAAGGCTTACCGAAGATAAAGTGATCAAGACTTGAATTAGGGACATGCTCGTAAACAAGAATCTCTTCATTTCCTTCATTACAGAATCCAAGAAGCTTAACTAGATTCCTATGTTGGAGTCTTGTCAAGAGTAAGACCTCATTCTTAAACTCTAGTTCTCCTTGTCCTGACCCTCCAGCTAATCTCTTTACTGCTATCTCTTGTCCGCTAGGTAAAATACCCTGAAACCGGTATGAGATCATCGATCCATAGAAAGATTTTGATAACATATTTACAAGTTTTTATGAATGTTCTTACCTTGTACACAGATCCAAATCCACCTTGTCCAAGTTTATTTTCCGCTGAGAACTCATCGGTTGCGATTAAAATCATGCCAAGATCAAATCTTAACATAGATTGACCATCCGAATCAGAGTTTTCTGCACATATATAAAATCATTTTTCCTTCAAAACAGAACTCCAAAACTTTTCAACATTTTTACTCAAAAGTCATGAAAGTACACTCACTGTTGATTCCAGCATAAATCCTCCTCCGCATGCGGCGATAAGCAATCACGAAAGCAACAAACACGAAAATATTAATGACTGTAGGAACAACGGCAACCACAACGCTCCACGGTTGAAAACTTCTTCCTGAAGAGTCCCCCAAACAGTTCAGTGTTATGCAAGTGAAGTCAATTCAACATTTTTCAGCAAAACAGATTTTCTATTTTAGTACCTTTCTTGATCTGAGCACCTTCTGGAGGAGGTTGAGGAGGCCGAGGAGGTGCGGAGACTCTTTTTACATTATCGAATGCTCCTACAAAAGGGTATAAATCCCACCGGAAATAGCAACTAGGAACCGCAATCGTGCTCCCGACTCTTCCCCAGTATTGTTCTAGATTATACCTAAGAATCTCTCTCAAACAGTATTTACAGTCACCAGAAGATAAATCAGGTGTGCATTGCATCAACATATAAACCTCAGGAAAATCTGTAAACTCTGCACTTGAGACTCCATAGTACTTCAATGCTGAAGTCTCATCAGCCGTGGAGGCAACCTCGATTGTTCGATTAGCCGTCGCACTAAACTCTTCGGTGAAACGGGTCAGATTTGTAGTGGGAAGACTCGAGTGAGGAATATTCTCGAGTGGCTCAAGCTTTAGTTTTCCAAATGTAGGGAGATTTGAGTACCGTACTAGACAAGACACGTTTGCATCGTTTTCAGCTTCCCAATGATATGCTTCGGTTTTGCCTTGGCATTGTGTTAAAAGATTCCTACTTACTCTATCGACGCAGCGACGACAAAACCGATCCTCGTAGTGTTTTCGACAGAGAGCAAGAGCGTAAACTTCGCCTAGCGAAGCGTTGTAGAAACCGCGTTGTGCAGTAACGTTTGAGGCAAGAGAAGGCAAGAGAGTCTTGAGGTTGTCGCCATAGGTTGTATTTGGAGAGAAGGTCTCGTCGCCGCAGAGAAAGTTAGTGTGAACGCCATTAATGGTCAAGAGAAAGACGAGAAGAAAATTAGAGAGATGAAAGAGAACGGACGTTTCCATCTATATAAACAATTCACGTTTGATTATTAAAACCCTTAGTTTTTGGGTTTAAATAAAGAGATCTTGATTTGTAAAAGTTTTTCGAAAATCAAACAAGAGTAGAGAATAGACTTTTCTACTGTGATATCGTTTTCATCAGTGAAAATATCATTTTAGGAAACACTGACTTTTGTGTAGTGACGTAAGGAGCAAGGAAGAGACTTTTCTTTATTGTAACGTAGAGTAGACCTTTTTTTTTTCTTTGAATCAATTATAACGTAGATGACACGTTGGAACACTTCATTGCCCGTAAGTTGCGCATTGTCTTCGAGAGCTCAACTTTACAAATGCCTACGTGTTTCTGATTCCAAACACAAAGAAAACGACAGATGATATGAACAGAGAGTCAAATCAAAAGACTTCCATACTGATCTTCCTATGCGCAATTGCTTGTAAGATTGGAAGCATACAACGAAACTGAAAAATAAATGGCAAAGAAAAGAAATATCTGATCAGAGTTTCTTTGAGGCATCCCCACTATTTTTTTGGGGTCTTGAGTCACCGAGAGTTTGTGTCCGATCGTTCTAAAATATCCCTTTTAGTATATTTTTCTTGGTCTTTAGTTGACCATTAGTTCTGTCGTAATCGGTATTTATTGTTTTTATACTTGTATATTCATCATCATCTTATAACACTTGCGTATGCAATCAAAAGCAAACTTTTTATCCCAAAAAAAAAAAAAAAAAAAATCTAAAATGGTATGAAAGGAATCTGAAATTCTTAATATAAGAGAAATATGTTCTGAATTTTCATAAGGAAACTAATAAAAAGAAAAAATTGTAAGGTCAATAACAATTGACCGTAAGTTTATTCATGACTGCATAAGCTCTCAACAATGGAAATATCGATAATCTTCTCCAGTATTTATTTATTGGGTTTTGACTTATTATCACATAATTAGCAAAATAATTATTAGTGGAACGAACATCATTGAATAACTTTCTACAAAATAGTTATAAACATTGAAAATTTAATTTTAGTAGATTATTTCTGTTTTTTTTTATTTATTTGTATTTTTAACACACTACTTATAATTTATATATAATGGAATCAAATTTCAGAATGGTACCAAAAAACCTGATTATTATTAATAACGGTAGAAAATAGCAGAATAGTATGACATGGTATGACAGTTATTTTGTTCATGGTATGACAGTTATTTTTAAAACCTACAAAACTTATCTTTTATTCTTTTAAAAGTGGCTATGACTTTCAAAAAATTAATGTTTTTACAGCAAATTATAATTAAAATTCTAGAGCCTAAAGTTACTACAAGCACGCCCAAGATCATGCTTTGGATGTTTGTGCTCAAAAACAACTCTGAGACTAGACCCAAACATTTGGGTACTTGTTCGGATTTGCTTTGTGGTTTTTGAGTTTTGGATATTTCAGGCACCAAAATATATGAATTACAAAGGTTAAATATATATATATATATATACATAGATATGAATTATTAGGGTATTTGTAACATTTGGATTAGTTTTGGTTCGGTTTCTTTGGTTTTTGAGTAGGTTCAGATTGTGAAATTAGGAATTAGCTAGTAACCAAAAGAATTTTTGGTTGAGTGAGTTCGCGTTTTTCATGCAATATTGGATAATTTATTTAAAAGATCAGATAATTCGATTAATTTGGATAAAATATTTGATGTAGTTTGAGTATTTTGTATAATTTCAGATAATTCGAATAAGTGGAAAGCTGCTACGAATAAATTTCATTTTCACTTTCTAGAATTTTTAAGTGGTCCTTCTTCCATCATCGAAAATCCTACCATGGAATAAAGGAAGACCGTATAACCTGGTTTTCAGCATATCTAAACCCTTTCTCATCAGACCTCTCTATATAACAAAGCTTTAAAATAGATTACTGTTTACTTCTTAACAAAAACGAAGAAGTATCAGAAAAGAAAAAGAAACAAAAAAAGTTGTTTTCTTACATAAAAAATGAGGAAATGCCCTGCTTTGATGATCTTCCTCGCTTCTTCTCTTCTTCTTCTTCTCCTTCAAACCGAGAAAGTTGTTAATGCCGACCTGTGTTTCGGAAGCTCCCTCAACGCCAACTACTCTCAGAGTCGCGGCAATCTCTTCTCTACTCTTGCGAATAAAGTCGTCACTCACGGCGGATTCTACAACGCTTCACTCGGCCAAAATGGCAACAGAGTTTACGCTCTTGGCCTCTGCGCAAGAGGCTTCAAGCAAACACCTTGTTTGAATTGTATTGACAAATTGGCTCAGGTAATACAAACGAGTTGTGTAAACCGCATGGAAGCGTTCCTTTGGGGCAGTGACGATGAAGACCTTGTTTCTTGTCTTGTACGTTCCTCCTCTAACCATTCAACTTTTGGGGACCTCGAGCTTAGTAATCCTACTATAGGGGCGAGTCCAAATCATATCGACCCATCTAGAAACATGACCCTTTTCATACAAGAGTGGGAATCAACGGTTAATCGGACCCTTGAGGCTGCCACAAAAGCTGACACTTCCTCGGCACATAAGTACTATAGTGCCGTAGAAGCTGAGTTCACAGAGTTTCCAAAGGTTTACATGCTGATGCAATGCACACCAGACATAACTTCCGAAGACTGCAAGCGATGTTTGGGAAACTGCGTGACGTACTTTAGAGAACAGTATCGGGGAAGAATAGGAGGCATGGTTAGTTTTCCAAGCTGTTTTTTCAGGTGGGATCTATTTGATTTCCATGGTGCTTTTAAAAATGTAACAATAGTTCCTGCACCTCCTCGACCTCAGGGTCAGGAAAAGGAGAGCTCTATAACAGCGAAGAAAGGTAAAAACAAATGATTTAAAGCATTTCCAAAATTTGTAAGTATGATAAAGAGGTTCTCAGACTAATAATGTTTAATAATTTTCAGGAAGAAGCATATGGTATAGGGGAATTATTGCGATTGTTTTGGTTCTAACTCTCATTAATCTTTTGGTATTTATTGGTTTCTTCAAAGTCAATGCACGGAGGAAAAAATTATACAGCAGACTCAATGGTAAGTGTAACTTGTTTCTTGCTCAGTCAACCTTCTGAGGTATGATGTAGAGAGTGATTAAGTAATAACTATTTATTTTCCTTTTAGTTGGTAGTGCAGAGTACTCTGATTCTGATGGTCAATTTATGTTACGGTTTGATCTTGGTATGATCGTAATGGCAACAAATGACTTCTCGTCTGAAAACAAGCTTGGCCAAGGTGGATTTGGTACGGTCTATAAGGTACTTATAACCATTTTTCCTAATAATGATTTTTTAGAATATCTTGATCTTGGATGGGTAACAAATCTTGAGAACCGGTTTCAGGGTATATTACTAAATGGAAAAGAGATAGCGGTGAAGAGATTAAGCAGAGGTTCAGAACAAGGAGGAACGGAGTTTAAGAATGAGGTTTCACTCTTAACAAGACTCCAACATAGGAATCTTGTTAAGCTTCTTGGTTTCTGTAATGAAGGAGATGAAGAGATTCTTGTCTACGAGTTTGTCGCCAACTCAAGTCTTGACCATTTTATCTTCGGTGAGACTTTGAAACACAGCTGCATTTTCAATACATTTTAGAAAATTTTAGCAATAAAATTGTTTCTTTGAAATCTGCAGATGAAGAGAGACGTTCACTTCTTACATGGGAGGTGAGGTTCAAAATTATAGAAGGCATTGCTCGAGGTCTTGTTTATCTCCATGAAGATTCTCAGCTGAAGGTTATTCACCGAGACTTGAAGGCAAGCAACATCCTTTTAGATGAAGAGATGACCCCTAAAGTTGCAGACTTTGGGACAGCGAGGTTGTTCGACACTGATGAGACTCGAGCTGAAACAAAACGAATAGCTGGAACTCGGTAAAAACATATCAATCAACTTTGAAGACACATACATATGCTCACCATCGATTAACGTTATTAGTTGCACAAATGCAGTGGATATATGGCTCCCGAATACCTGAACCTCGGGGAAATCTCAGTTAAATCTGATGTCTATAGCTTCGGTGTTGTGCTTCTTGAGATGATAAGTGGTAAAAGAAACAATAGCTTTGAAGGAGAAGGAATTGCAGCTTTTGTAAGTTTCTTCACATATCATTCTTCTTGGTCCTTCCTTTCCTATCTTCAAACCTATGTAGAAAGTAAGAATATATGTATTATATTTTGGTTCAGGCATGGAAGAGATGGTCTGAAGAACGGCCGGAGATGATAATTGATCCATTCTTGGTAGAGAAGCCAAATGACGAGATCATTAAGTTGATCCAGATTGGTTTGTTGTGTGTTCAAGAAAATGCAGCAAAGAGACCAACCATGAGTTCTGTAATAGTTTGGCTTGGCAGTGTGACTATCACCATTCCTTTGCCTAAGGCTCCTGCTTTCGCAAGTAATCAATCCCAATCTGAAGATTGTACAATGTCAATGAGCAATGTCTTCACGGAGTTGAGTTCTCGCTGAGTTATAAATTTGTTAACCGATATGTTGTTCTTGAGGCAGTACCAAGTATTCAGATTAATGGTTTACCAAAAGATCATCTATCTGTGCAAAGTTCAAGGGTATCCGACTTGGTTCAGCAATCAAACAGGTTTTGACATGTTGATGGAGGTAAGAATTTTTTTTAAAAAGTCTCGTATCATTGCAGAGTTTGAAGCATTAATTTAGGCTATAAAATGTATATTTACATGTCTAGAAACAGGTAATTATTCAACAGATTGTTCGAAGTTGAAGATGGTCTCTAAACCTATATAATAACCTACTTTCTCAATTTATTTAGAAGAGTTTCAGAGACGTAAGAAACATTTCAACACCTTTGTTACCTCCACGCATAAACAATATAAAAACAAACACGTTAGCATTGACTACTCGTATACAAATCATATATCAAGATATGTAATTACCAGTGTGATTATAAGAATTTATCTAAATTTTTTATACTGTTGAAAAAAAAGAAACCATAACCTTTAACTGATTGTAAATAATCACATGTCTAAGGGTTTTAATGTATGTGTGGTTAAAGGAAATATTTATGTTTGTTCGAATATTTTGTTATTTACTTATTTTGTTATAACAATAAAGAAAAAAATTAAGCAAAAAAGCTCTCAAGCATAGTTTTTTAAGCTGGTTTCTCCTAAACCACTTTTTCAAGGACCTGTCACTTTTTCCATGGAATCTTTTTTAATATTTTAATCAAAATAGAAAATTGACTCTAATCAAACTATCTCAGTGATAATAATCTCATGGTTAAACCGCCGATTTTGGTTGGAGAATCCTTTACATAAACTGGTAAATCTTCTCTAATCCCCCTGGAAACCACGTCCTTACCCATCAGTCTTTTCCCTACACGGTCGTCACAAGTATTCAAACTCAAAAGGATGATAAAAAGTTCTTGAACCCCAGAGCTGAACACAACCACATCCTGGAAATTCATTTACCTGAACATTACGCTTCTTGCTTCACCATTAGCATCAAGGTTTTATACTTTATAACCGAGCAATCTCATATCACAAGGCCTCTCACACATCCTAATCCACCTAGCTGAGAAGGCAACATGAGCAAATACTCCTCAAGGCTGAGTTGACTTTCAAAGCACCAATGTCATGTAGCGACGCCTCACCCTGGCATAAAAAGGGAAAAACATTTATCAAATCACTGCTGAACAAGCCATACGGCACAAGCAAAACATAACACTAGATCTAAATAACTCCGAACTTATTAAAGAAAACATACTTACGTTCATCGGACGACTCACAAACCCTAAAGAGCAACGGCTATGAACAATTATCCCCTATCTACCAAAGAAGTGGACATTCAAAGGAAATGTCATAGGCTCAGATCTATGAAATGATTGTTTCCAATCCTGGTTTGAGTCTAAAGAAGATCTCAAAAGAATTTTAGCTAAAATCTTGCAATGATGGAAACCTATCGTCGCCCAACCATCCTCTCCCAAATCCCCTTCTCGATCTGAATAAAAGGTATGTCCCTCCACTAATGGCATGGAAAATAATATATAAAATTGGACATGAGTTAGGACATCTTGAAAATTATGAGATCACACAAACATCAGTACAGATAAGGGTTATGGTGGATGGGTTAAAACTTTTGACTATGGAGACCATTATAGAATTTTCAAAAGGAGAAGAAAGCTCATCACCTTGGAATACAAAGGTTTAGAGAACCACTACCACAAGCTAAGTATCAAGGCATAACCTACAAAAAAAAAAAAAAAATCTATACTAATAAAAGGAGCTCCCTGAAGCTCCAGAGAGTGTCCACCTCAGTTTCTCTTTAAAATCTTCTTTGCTTGACATGTCATCATACTCAGCTAATATAGATTTGTCAAAGCAATTGAAATATATATTAACGATGATAGAACCTAATCAATTGGGTCCTTAGGGTTCTACACGATCAAACATTAAGTTCGACGCTTCCCTTCCTCAAACGCTCTTTGCTGATTGCATCTCACATTGGCAAATTTTTAATCAATCTTCAAATCAACCAAAGAACAACTCTACCGTGTCACATTTAGAAAGATCGATTTACAATCCTTCGCAAAATCTTTATACGCTTTCCCCGACAGTGCTTAAGGAAGATTATATATTCATGTCCATAAGGACAGACTCTTTACAAATAAAAAAGACAAAAACATTCACCGCCTACAAAGAAAAAATGATAACTTGAAATCAAACAAACATTTTCGTATGCAAAAACGACGTTTACAGCACCCCACAAACGATCTTTACTTAAAATTTGTGAAATTAATCCAAAGTATAAATAATTTACAGCGCCCTTATGGACATGAATATATAAAAGGCATTTAATTCAAAACCTAAACAATTTACGTAACCTTTGGGAAAAGGATATCTGATTTGTAAAGAGTCTGTCCTTATGGACATGAATATATAATCTTCCTTAAGCACTGTCGGGGAAAGCGTATAAAGATTTTGCGAAGGATTGTAAATGTGACACGGTAGAGTTGTTCTTTGGTTGATTTGAAGATTGATGAAAATTTGCCGATGTTAGATGCAATCAGCAAAGCGCGTTTGAGGAAGGGAAGCGTCGAACTTAATGTTTGATCGTGTAGAACCCTAAGGACCCAATTGATTAGGTTCTATCATCGTTAATATAGATTTCAATTGCTTTGACAAATCTATATTAGCTGAGTATGATGACGTGTCAAGCAAATAAGATTTTAAAGAGAAACTGAGGTGGACACTCTCTGGAGTTTCAGGAAGCTCCTTTTATTAATATAGATATGATTCAGAAAAATAACACCAAAAGATTTACATCAACTTATGGAAACTAAAACCTGATTGGCATTGACTATATGGTTCGAAAACAATTAACCACATTTTATTATATTGAGTAAATCCTCTGTGATCATGTCACCAAAAAATTCGGCCCGCCAAAACAATTAACCACATTCTAATCAAATGCCAAATATAAAATCACAAAATTAGTTAATGATGTAGAGATCTCCTAATCAAATGCAGAAACAGAGAAAATAAGGGGGAAAAACACCTAAACTCAACCATATACTGTACTGTAATGTATATAAGTACAAGAAAGACCAACCAATACACTCAATTCAGAAAAAGATCTATTTATATGCTTTCGATTATCAACATTCACACATGCCTCCATACAAATATACAAGGGAATTTAATGCAAAGGTAAACCTCGCCAACAGTCTACAAATTATTTATTACAAGTTATATCTAACATATATTAAACTAACTAATATATTCTACCTATTCATACAAAATAATAGAACTAATGTTCTTAAGAAAAAAAAAATAATAGAACTAATGCAAATAATCAAACAAATTTTATCATTTGCAGGAAATTATATTTCTTGGTTTTCAAACCAGTTATGGGAACAAGGCAAATTGTTATAGAAATGTTAAAAAAAAAGAAATCTACCAATACAATAATGTATTAGTCTTGGATCAAGAACACATCAAAAGAATAACAACATATAAATTCACATTTATATATAAAAAACACAGACAATTTATTGCAGTCAAAAGAAACCAAAATCAATGTAAAGTTTCTACAGAAAAGAAAAATAATATTAAAACGAACAATTGAGTATTTTAATAATTTTATATCATTTTTTCAATAGGAAATCAAACAAAAATTCCAAATTTTAATCATGGATTGCACAAAACAAGTTAAATCAACAGAAGAAAATAGGATGTCTATGAAAACCAACAAAGTTTACTTTGATAAAATTTTAAGTGTTATATTTCACAAAAAAAAGAACTTCATGTATTTCTATCTTTTACTAGATAAATATATTATTAAAATATCAGGAAGACGCAACTCGGATGTAAACCGGAGATATCCCCTACTAAAGAAGAAATAGAAATATCAATTGTACCAAACAGAAAAGCCGGAGACATTGTATACTAATCTATCAAACTAAAAATGTACATTCAATTTTTTATGAGTTATTCTACATTTTTATAATTATATATAAAATTATTAAATTTAACCAATTATGAACTCTTTTTTTTTTAATTTATCACAAAACACAAATATATAATATATTAGTGAAGCCATATACCTATTTTATTATTCAAAATTATATCAAATTATATTTTATATTTTATTTACAAATTTTTTTTTATTATTTTTAAATTATAATTTATTTCAATTTTTGGTCATATATGGAAACTGGATGTAATAATTTTTATATATATATATATATATATGTGTATCATCAAATAATCATTTATTAAATCTATATTAGAGAAATTTACTTATTCAGAAATGGGCAGACAAAAATATCAATTAAATTTTCATTTTTGATTTTTAAAATAAACTCTATTATATTTTATTTTATTTTTGATTTTTTAAAATAAAAGTTTTATATTACATTCTATTAAAATTTATTGATTTTGAATCATAAATACAACAAAATAAAACAGTGTCTAATATCTAATTATATTCAAAGTATTTTTAAAAAGATCTATAAATTAAAAAATCAAGTTTTGAAAATTTTGTTATTAAAATATAATTTTATAATCAAATTTTATATAATATATAAATTTTACCCTACATAAGTGCAAGTTACTACCAAATTATTATTATTTAATCTACCATGCATGCCATTATTTGTAAATATAGCTTGTTATTTTCTTATAAATTTCCTTATATGTCAATATGTGTTTACAGCATTCTCTTTGATAAAAATTCAAGTTCAACTAAGAAAATAACATCCTCTTCAGATAACCATATCTCACGCTAAACGTTTAACATAAAACATCTAAGAGTAAATGTATTGGTAAGGTTTTAATGAGTCTCTAAGCAATATTGTAGTATTAAAAAAAAAGGAAGATAGATGATTGAACAAATCTTTCATTTGAGAGACTTACAAAAAATATATGAAAAATTCCAACAACACATATTATATAATAATTAGATATTTTGTTTTAAAAAACTATTAAAATAATACTTTCGTTTTCTTTTAGAAATTTTGACAGTTTCTTAGCAATGCACATGATTTAATTGAACATCCAATTTCATTACTAATTAGAATAAGGATCTGCATAATATGCGGATGAAAATCTATTTAAACTCAGCAATTGATAATTTCGGGTAATTAAAAGTTTCTATATTTAAATTTAATATTAATTGCGGATTTAAAACTATATTATATATTTTTTAATTGAGAAACTTGATAAACTAGCTAAGAAAATCTTAAATTGATTTAGATTACTTAAAAATTATGAAACTAATCTATTTAAATAAAAAGGTTTGAAAATTTTCTCATAGTATATTATTTAAAACAAATTATAATTAACGATTGTTGATGTAATAACTAACATCAACATACGATAATCAACTACATTATTACATTAACAATCATTAAAAATCATTATTATTATGTTATTCTTCTAGATATTTATATAAAGATAAATTTAGTGATGTGAGAGAGAAATGAAATGTATATATTTTTTAAAAACAGTAATTTATTATATAATTTTGTTTTTTTATATTTTATTGAATAAAATTATATATAATTTTTTATTATGATTAGTGTTTTGGGAAAAATAAACCGGATCATTGTAAAACACGGAAACAAAAATTGAATAGTCTTTTTATTGATTTTGATATTGAAAACAAGTACAAAAATTTAGGAATAACTATCAATTTATGAACTTTAGTCGAATTCTGAAATTGGTAGTAGCGATATTAATGTTTGCTTTGAGTCTCCTATATATGTTATCGATTTCGTGTCCATTGTTGATGTTATTCCCTTTCTTTATATAATGGTTTTGCATTGTGCCATAATCTTTATGGAACAAAGACATGTACAACCGATTCTTGATCCTGTTAATTTATCGCAGATATTCCGTGATATAAACGTTGCAAATATCTCGCGATAAGACCATTGTAAATATTTCGTGATAAGACCATTGTGAATATTTCTATAATATCGAGGATTTGGTCGTTTGTAGGATTTGAACATTGTTATTTTCCTAAATTTCTCTTTTTAGAACCTCTTAGAATATGTATTATTCGTCTTTTAGTTTATAGGCTTCACCAAACATATCTGACTTCATTAAATGCTTTGAGTTTCATCCAATAAGATTTTAAAACTAATTTATCTCCTACAGTTAGTAGCTATTGTATAATTTTTATTTTATTTTTAAAATAATTTAGTTTTTCCTTTTTCTTTTTTTCTTTTTAATAAAAACTAACTTTTTCTGTTTTTCCTTAAAATTAAAAGAAAAACTAATTTTTTGTTTCCTTTTTATTTTGTTTAATTAGAAATATTAAATTTCAAATTTTTCTTTCTTTGTTTAATTAGATAACGTAAATATACACTTGTCAATATCTAATTAACTGATTAAACACTTGTCATAACTTTATTAATCACTTACTTTAAGAGATCGAGTTTTAGGAAAATAGTAATGAGGTTATTGGTAGATAGATTTTTAAAAAATTTGAGATTACATTGTTATTCGTTTAGGGATTATAAAAATATTAGCTAAATCCATTATTATTGGTTTAAGAATTTTCAAATTCTATTCAAAATATTTTGTTATTGGGAAAGTTAACTTATGATTAATTTTAAAATTCTAACAAAATCAAATGTTATTGAAAGATAAATTATCTTCATTTTTACTCATAAGATAGTATTATAGATGAGATTCTCAAAATTTATGTAATAATTAAAAAAAAAACTCTCAATGAACAATATAAAAAATTATTAATAAAGATTCACTCCAATTTCAAAAATCCAAATTATGTTTTCAATTCTAATTTTTCATATTTTTTATTTTCTTGAGTTTCAGTATTGTTGTTATTTGTATTGGTGTTTTGATGAAAAAAAATTCTTTAATATTTAATATAATGATCATATATTGGTATTTAATATAATGATCAGATATTGATCATATATTGGTATTTAATATAATGATCATATATTGTTTTTATTTTCATTATAAAATAAACATTTTAAACAAAAAACATGTTTTATTAGAAGAAATTAGATTTTGGAAATTTCTAATTTAACACAAATAATTATAATAAAGTTGATATAAATATATAAGGGCTATATTAATCCATAAAAAGTTAATATAGAATTTATATAGAATCTATTTAGAATATATAAATTTTTAAAAATCTATAAACTTTTAGAATTCACAATTTCTATATAAATCAATTTCCAAATACTCCCCCTAAATATATACGTATGAAAATCTGATCAACTGATTTAAAACACGTCAAAATCTTATTAATTATACTAACTTCAAAGGTTTAAATTTTATATAATAAAATTATATGAACGTTTCGTTTACGGTGGATATAAAAAAGATTGGGGAAGACACGCTACCAAACAAATTCTGGCTGTTCCACACAAAAGACTTGACCAAAATGAATGTGTTATATTTAAAACCAGCAGACCATAACGCTACGCGTAAGCTTTTCTATTTTTTTTTTATATATATCTTTTGTTCAAGAAGCTTCTGTAATTTTAAAACGTTATATATAGCATATAAAATACAAAACTCGACTGTTCTTTAATATTTTAATTAAACTATAGCAAGTCTTGCACCTTGGATTTACAATTTTTGATCTATATCGCGTTTATTGATCCCGAGCCAATATCCAAAGGAACACTTCTGATCCATAGTAATGCAAATGTATTTACAGTTTTTGATTATGGTCACCGATTCATTTACGGAAGGACTCGTTATCAGAAATTCCGAATTCAAATCGGTATTATCAACTACAAACTCGGTAGAAGAATTGATTTGGCAGGATATGGAGCTGGTAACTTGTGTTTTGTTGCGTTTTAATATTGATTTTTGAAATATATTTGCATTACTAAACTAAACTGTAGTTTGCACCAAAAAACTAAATTGTAATAGTTAACAAATTAGACTGTTTTATTGTTGTTGTTTTTTCTTTTCTAAAAAATGGGAAGTTGGTAGGAATTAAAGTTCGGTTTGCAATTGACTAGAATTTTTGGGTGGTCTTTTTCTCCATCTTTAAAAACTAACCAATATACATTTTCTCAGTCCTTGGAAGTAAGTACCAAACCTAGCACTACCATGGAGTAAAGAAAGAGCCCTATAACCTGGCTTTCAGAAGACCTAGAATTAAACCCGTCTCATCTCACCTCTATATAACAATGCTTTAAACTCCATTACTATGTACTTCTTCTTTACAATAACGAAGAAATATAAGAAAAGAAAACAAAAGGAAAAAAAAAATTGTTATCTTACACAAAAAAATGGGGAAATACCCTGCTTTGATGATCTTCCTCGCTTCTCCTCTTCTTCTTCTCCTTCAAACCCTGGAAGTTGTTCATGCCGACATGTGTTACGGAAGCTCCCTTAACGGCAACTACTCTCAGAATCGCCGAAGTCTCTTCTCTACTCTTGCGGATAAAGTCGTCAACAACGGGGGATTCTACAACGCTTCACTCGGCCAAAATGCCAACAGAGTTTACGCTCTTGGCCTGTGCGCAAGAGGCTACGAGCAAACAGCTTGTTTCAATTGTGTCGACCAATTGGTTCAGCTATTACAAAGTAGATGTGTGAACCGCACGGAATCGTTCCTTTGGGCGGGTGACGATGAAGACCGTGTTTCTTGTCTTGTACGTTCCACTAACCACTCCACTTTTGGGAAGCTCGAGCTTAGTCCTCCTGCTAGAAGTTCAAATCAAAATCATATCGAGCCCTCTAAAAACATGACCCTTTTCATACAACAGTGGGAATCAACGGTTAATCGGACCCTCGACGCTGCCACAAAAGCTGCAACTTCCTCGGTACAGAAGTACTATAGTGCTGTAGAAGCCGAGTTCACAGAGTTTCCAAATGTTTACATGCTGATGCAATGCACACCAGACATAACTTCCGACGATTGCAAGCGATGTTTGGGAAACTGCGTGACGTACTTTAGAGAACAGTATTGGGAAAGAATAGGAGGCATGGTTAGTTTTCCGAGCTGTTTTTTCAGGTGGGATCTCTTTCCTTTCCACAGTGCATTTGATAATGTAACAAGAGTTCCTGCACCTCCTCGACCTCAGGACCCGGAAAAGGGGAGCTCGATAACAGAGAAGAAAGGTAAAAACAAATATGAGTTAGAGCATTTCCAAAATTTGTAAGTATGATAAAGAGGTTCTCAGACTAAAAAGGGTTGATAATTTCCAGGAGGAAGCATATGGTATAGAGGAATTATTGCGATTGTTTTGGTTCTTACTTTCATTAATCTTTTGGTATTCATTGGTTTCTTCAAAGTCAATGTGCGGAGGAAAAAATTATACAGCAGAGTCAATGGTAAGTGTACATTGTTTCTTGCTTCAGTCAACCTTATGATGTAGAGAGTAATTAAGTAACAATTATATCTTTTCGTTTTAGTTGGTGGTGCAGAGTACTCTGATTCTGATGGTCAATTTATGTTACGGTTTGATCTTGATATGATCGTAATGGCAACCGATAACTTTTCGTGTGAAAATAAGCTTGGCCAAGGTGGATTTGGTACGGTCTATAAGGTACTAATAACAATTCTCCTAATCATGAATTGTTAAGAATAATTTGATCTTGGATGAGTAACAAATCTTGAGAACCGGTTTCAGGGGATATTACTAAACGGGAAAGAGATAGCGGTGAAGAGATTAAACAGAGGTTTAGAAGGAGGAACGGAGTTTAAGAATGAGGTTTTACTATTGACAAGGCTCCAACATAAGAATCTGGTTAAGCTTCTTGGTTTCTGTAATGAAGGAGATGAAGAGATTCTTGTCTACGAGTTTGTCGCCAACTCAAGTCTTGACCATTTTATCTTCGGTGAGACTTTGAACCACAGCTGCATTTTCAATAGGTTTTAGCAAATTTTAACAATAAAATTGTTTCTTTAAAATCTGCAGATGAAGAGAGACGTTCACTTCTTACGTGGGAGGTGAGGTTCAAAATTATAGAAGGCATTGCTCGAGGTCTTGTTTATCTCCATGAAGATTCTCAGCTGAAGGTTATTCACCGAGACATGAAGGCAAGCAACATCCTTTTAGATGAAGAGATGAACCCTAAAGTTGCAGACTTTGGGACAGCGAGGTTGTTCGACACTGATGAGACTCGAGCTGAAACAAAACGAATAGCTGGAACTCGGTAAAAACATATCAATCAACTTTGAAGACACGTAAATATGCTCACCACCAATTAACGTTATTAGTTGCACAAATGCAGTGGATATATGGCTCCCGAATACCTGAATCGCGGGGAAATCTCAGCTAAATCTGATGTATATAGCTTCGGTGTTGTGCTTCTTGAGATGATAAGTGGTAAAAGAAACAATAGCTTTGAAGGAGAAGGAATTGCAGCTTTTGTAAGTTTCTTCACATATTATTCTTCTTGGTCCTTCCTTTCGTATCTTCAAACCTATGTAGAAGGTAAGAATATATGTATATATTTTTGTTCAGGCATGGAAGAGATGGTCTGAAGCACGGCCGGAGATGATAATTGATCCATTCTTGGTAGAGAAGCCAAGTGATGAGATCATTAAGTTGATCCAGATTGGTTTGTTGTGTGTTCAAGAAAATGCAACAAAGAGACCAATCATGAGCTCTGTAATAGTTTGGCTTGGCAGTGTGACTATCACCATTCCTTTACCTAAGGCTCCTGCTTTCGCAAGGAATCAGTCCCTATCTGAAGATGGTACAATGTCAATGAGTAATGATGTCTTTACGGAGTTAAGTTCTCGTTGAGTTATAAATTTGTTAACCAATATGTTGTTTTAGTACCAAGTATTCTAATTGTGTTGAATTGATGAGAAAGAGAATAGTAAATATTTGTAAGGAGATAAACTTGTTTATATTGTATGTTGTTGAATGTGTAATATATACATACAAAATTGTTTTCAACTTATTGATTTGCAGTAACCGTAATTTGTTGACAGGAAATTTAGTTTACTCTACTTCTGTTTGCTACTTCTGTAACTTATGCGAAACATATAGAAAATGTCGATTACACTTGTAACATTGTGATTACAGAAGATTATAGTAGAAAACACTGAGAATCTGCTGACACGTATTCTTGATTGTTTTTGTGATCAAAAGGAACTCATAAGTCCGTTTCCAATAGAAAGAAAGATCATTGAGAGATTAAAGCGGCACATTTAGTCAGGTTATATGATTTACTATAAAGTATCAAAAAGATGGTTGACTAGTAGCTTACACTCTTTATTGGTCAGAAGAAGGTAATTATGGAAGTGAGTAGGACTTTCTCTAAGGACTTTTTTTTGGGTGTAAATCTACTCTCCAGTAAAATTTAGAATTTATAACACATGCATGACTGAATCGACTGAATTGCTCAAATGACTTGAAATAATTGTTGGTTCCGAAGCAAGGATCTTGGGCATCACCTGTGACTACAGCTCTATTCCCTCACTTGATGGAAGCTACCAGGCATAATAAAGTGAGCATCACATTTCAAATTTCTCATCTAGCTCATATTAGCCAGCTTTGTCTACTGAAGCTCAAAAAGATCATAGACGCTTAAAGTCCATGATCTTTTTACGAGAGGATTTGTGTCTTATATTCAGTTTAAAAGATACGCAACTTGATATGCAAGTAACAAGGAGATCATATCAGAACAGATATTCTACTAGATATATATTCTTCCTAATACATAGTACTAGATACTTATGTAGAATCTTCCGTAACCTTCTTTAACAGACATCGTAGAGATGGGAACAAATAGGCGATCAAAGAGAAAGAAGTAGATTAGATGATAGATCGATGGCAGTAAGCGGCCAAGATAAAATTTGGAGGAACAAAAATCTTTTTATTAAAAAAAAAAAACCATTTTGTTATTAAGTTAATGCTTTATTACCATGATGGAGAGGAAAACTACTAATTTAACACAAACGTTAAGTTTCCTTTCAATTTGGTTTCTAATCTCCAAATATCTATTTAATTAACTAACTGATCTAACAAATTGCATGTGTTTTATTGAATTTCTGAAATTTATTTGCGTTTTGAAATAAAGTTGAACTAGTCAACAATTCAATTTATTTATTTTGTTCTTTGTCGTTATACGAATTGAATTTGCAATTCTTGTTAAGAGATTGGTTGATTTTTCCATCTTTGAACCAATACACATTTTCTAATAAACCCCTACAATCCGGTTTCTAGCACATCTAGAAATAATAAGAACCACGGAATAGATAATAACGTATAACCTGGTTCTCTCATCTCACCTTATAAATGTAACAAAGCTCAGCAATCGATTACTTATCAAAAATAACGAAATAATAACAAGTGTTTTTATTTTCTTCTTTATCATTAACCAAAAACAATGGGGAAGTGCCCTGCTTTGATGATCTTTTTGGCATCTTTTCTTTTCCTTCAAGACCTCGAAGTCGTGAACGCCGTCGGGTGTATCGGAAGCTTCTTCAACGCTAGCAGCACCTACGTTAAGAATCGCGACAATCTCTTCTCTACTCTTGCCGATGAAGTCGTCGCCAATGGTGGATTCTACAACGTTTCACTCGGCGAAAGTCCCAATAGAGCCCACGTTCTTGCCATCTGCGCAAGAGGCTACAAGCAACAAGCCTGTATCGACTGTGTCGAAAACGCGGCTGTGGGTATACAAACGAACTGTCCAAACCGCATGGATTCGTTCACGTGGGACAAAAACGATGAAGACCACGTTTCTTGTCTTGTACGCTCCTCAAACCAGTCAACCTTCGGGAAGCTCGTGCTTATACCTGAAGTTATATACCCCAGTCCACTTAACCTCGACCTGGATAACATGACACTCTTCGAACAACAGTGGAATGAAATGGCTAACCGGACCTTGGAGGCTGCCACGGTAAATGAAACTTCCTCGGTACTGAAGTACTATGCTGCCGAAAAAGCCGAGTTCACGGAGTATCCAAATGTTTACATGCTGATGCAGTGCACACCCGACATAACTTCCCAGGACTGCAAGAGATGTTTGGGAGATTGCGTGACGTTATATAAAAACCGGTTTTGGGGAAGACAAGGAGGAGAAGTTAATCTTCCGAGCTGTTTTTTCAGGTGGGACGTATACTATTTTCATGGTGCTTTTGACAATGTAACAAGAGTTCCTGCACCTCCTCGACCTCCGCGTCAGGAAAATGGGAGCAGCTCTATAACAAATAAGAAAGGTAAAACAAATGAGTTAGAGCATTGCCACAATTTGGAAGTATGAATGTATGATAAAGGGTTGATAATTTTGCAGGAAGAAGCATTGGGTATAGGGGAATTATCGCGATAATTGTGGTTCTTACTTTCATTAATCTTTTGGTGTTTATTGGTTTCTTCATAGTCAATGCTCGGAGGAGAAATTTAAAGAAGAAATTCAATGGTAAAATATACCGTCTCTTTTTTTTGTTTTCTGCAATCAACCTTATGATGTAGTCATGTAGAGAGTAAGACTTGTTTTTTTTTTTTTTTTTTGGTTAAGGGACTTGTTTCTTACTTTAATTTGTTTATTTGTTTTAGATGGTAGTGCAGAGTACTCTGATTCTGATGATGGTAAATATATGTTACGGTTTGATCTTAGTATGATCTTAATGGCAACTAATGACTTCTCGCCTGAATATAAGCTTGGCCAAGGAGGATTTGGTACCGTCCATAAGGTATTAACAACTTTTTGGAAATTTTTTAATATTTATTGATGTTGGTCTTGGATGAGTAACTGATCTTGAAAACCGGTTTTAGGGGTTATTACTAAACGGAAAAGAAATAGCGGTGAAAAGATTAACAAGAGGTTCAACAGAAGGAGGTATGGAGTTCAAGAATGAGGTTTCCCTCTTGACAAGACTCCAACATAAGAATCTGGTTAAGCTTCTTGGGTTCTGTAATGAAGGAGATGAAGAAATTCTTGTCTACGAGTTTGTCCCCAACTCAAGTCTTGACCACTTCATCTTCGGTGAGACTTCGAAACACGGCTGGATTTTCGATAGTTTTTAGAAACTCTTTGCTATAAAAATGTCTCTTTGAAATCTGCAGATGAAAAGAGACGTTCGCTGCTTACGTGGGAGATGAGGTTCAAAATTATAGAAGGCATTGCTCGAGGTCTTGTTTATCTCCATGAAGATTCTCAGCTGAAGGTTATTCACCGAGACTTGAAGGCAAGCAACATCCTTTTAGATGAAGAGATGACCCCTAAAGTTGCAGACTTTGGGACAGCGAGGTTGTTCGACACTGATGAGACTCGAGCTGAAACGAAACGAATAGCTGGAACCCGGTAAAAACATATCAATTAACTTTGAAGACACATAAATATGCTCACCATCAATTAACGTTATTAGTTGCACAAATGCAGTGGATATATGGCTCCCGAATACCTGAACCTCGGGGAAATCTCAGTTAAATCTGATGTCTATAGCTTCGGTGTTGTACTTCTTGAGATGATAAGTGGTAAAAGAAACAATAGCTTTGAAGGAGAAGGAATTGCAGCTTTTGTAAGTTTCTTCACATATCATTCTTCTTGGTCCTTCCTTTCCTATCTTCAAACCTATGTAGAAAGTAAGAACATTTTTCTTTTTTTGGTGTAGGCATGGAAGAGATGGTCTGAAGCACGGCCGGAGATGATAATTGATCCATTCTTGGTAGAGATGCCAAGTGACGAGATCATTAAGTTGATCCAGATTGGTTTGCTGTGTGTTCAAGAAAATGCAACAAAGAGACCAACCATGAGCTCTGTAATAGTTTGGCTTGGCAGTGGGACTATCACCATTCCTTTACCTAAGTCTCCTGCTTTCACAAGTAATCAATCCCAATCTGAAGATGGTACAATGTCAATCAGTAATGATGTCTTCACGGAGTTAAGTTCTCGTTGAGTTATATGTTAACCAATATGTTATTTTTTAAGCTAGTACCAAGTATTCTAATTGTCTTGAATTCAGAAAGAGAATAGTAAAAATTGTAAGGAGATAAAATCCCAAGTTCTAGATACCTCTACGCACTATATATATTGAATTGTTAAATTTCAAACAAAAAAACCAGTTTGTTTACATCAGATGCAACTTTTAAAGAAAATGAAAGAATGAAAGAATCGTTTTATCTAATAATAAATCTTTACATCTTTACATCAAACGTGTGTCAATCCAAAGAGAGATACCTTCATCGTGTGTGTGTGATCGCCCATCCTTCTGATAGAGAGAAGGCTATTTGGTACACTTTTGGTAATTTCTATAAATCTTCATTCGTCCCTTTAAGATTGGCGTAGTATAAACAGAGAACAAAACTGAACAAGAACACGAATTTAGTCGATCAAGACTCGAGTATAGAGCTTTCATATGAAAGTAGAAGAAGGTCTTAGGCTCTTAGCATAGATCAGCTAGGTGAGGTAGGTCGCATCTATGTCAGCGAGATGGCCGCATTCTAATTTGGTAGCTTTTGGGTAGGAGAACTAGTCTTTACTATAAATGATTGGTTTGATCCAATGCAAATGGGAGAAGCCAAGACACTGGTTGAGGTGAAGATTCACTGACCATTGCTATGGAGGATGAAGGTGGCACAATCTCAATGGTCGATGTGGTGTAATCCTGGCTATCCTCCAAATGCGATAGGACATTTGGGTAATTAAGCTTCACAATATCTAGGGAAACTCTCCTCTAAATCGCAAATGAAGACTGTAAAACTCTGACATACGTTTAGCCTACGAAATGTATGTCCCTTGAGCAATCAAAATGGCTAATACAATATCTCCCATGTTAGCTCCATAAACTGCAACCACCTTTAAATTATGCCTAATATCACTGTAACCTCTAGAACTATCTACTTTGGCCCAACGACCACACAAACTTTAGCCACGACAGAGACTGTTCCTATTTTTTTGCCACAACAGAGACTACAACTATCATTGAAGCCACACTTGAGGTAACTCCCATTACTACGGCTATTCCTAAGATTATCCCCATTTATAGAGTATCTGCACATTTTGCTATGGATGGTCCTTAATTATACTTCAGAAATTCATAGTGAAACTCTATTGTCAACTATGGATTTTTGTGACTTGAGAAATCCAATTTTTTTTGTGTCTTTCACAACGTGCTTAAACTCTTTAATAATTTAAAATAAAAAATAAAAATAAAAACAAGTGGAAAGGTCTTGGTCTTTTTTTTTTTTATGAACATCTGAACCATTACCAAAAGATGGCTAATAAACCATCCAAATCGTCAGAACATACAGTATAGAAAAAGTTGGACAGAAAAAAGTGCTAAGAAACAGACCAAAGCATCTCAGATTCAAAAAAGGAAAACAACCAAAGGTCTTGGTCTTTTACTTTGGTGCTTCCTTTAGTTTTTGTTTTTTCTTTTTTTTTTTCTGGTAAAGTCCACGGTGCTTCCTTTAGGGTGCATGAAACTATATGACAAAAAGTATTCTTTTGCTAAAAGCCTAACGACAGAAACAACCAACCCCTAATTTTTGGACATATATACATAATGGCAAAACGAAAATCTTAGGGGGTTATTTGTTATTGAATTCTGTACTATTGGATTAGTAACTTTTTTTTTTTTGTCAAATGTACTGTATTCATATATTAATTTTAATCATTTCTAAATACTAGTTGAAATCTGATACTATCTAATTATATATATTTATTGCATTTTATTGTGAATTTTGATAAATTTAAAAGGATTTTTCTATTAAAAATAATGTTAAAAATACAAAAACATAAGTCTGAGTTAAAATATATTTAAGGATCTACAAATACTAATCAAATTCATTTGTTATAGGGTGTCAACACGAGGTAAAACACGAGCGGGTTCAGTTCAACTTAGATTTTTATGATTTCGAACTACTTTTTAAAAATTATTTTTGAAATGAGTTTAATGAGGGAATTTAAATGATTTGTGAGTTAAACAAATGAAATCTAATGAATTACGAGTTACATCATGAACCAAACATTTTTTTAGAAATTTAAAATATATATATATATATATATATATATATATATATTAT
>OVBI01001825.1:0-27826 GCA_900406495.1 Sisymbrium altissimum
AACATCCAGAACTCGGCGGAGGTGCCCTAGATGTTCTCCCAAACCTTTGCTCTAAATGAGGATGTCGTCGAAGTAGACTACAACAAAGACTCTGATGAATGGTCTTAAGGCATGATTCATTACGCGCATGAAGGTGCTGGGAGCATTGGTGAGGCCAAACGGCATGATTAACCACTCATACAATCCTTGCTTGGTATTGAAAGTAGTCTTCCACTCATCCCCTTCCTTCATTCTGATCTAATGGTAACCACTCTTCAAATCGATTTTGGAGAAGATTGTTGACCGACATAACTCATCTAGCATATCATCAAGCCTTGAAATAGGGTGTCTGTACTTCACGGTGATGTTGTTGATAGCTCTGCAATCTACACACATACTCCATGTTCCATCTTTCTTAGGAAGCAACATAACTGGTACTTCGCATGGACTGAGACTCTCTCTGATATGACCCTTACTCATCAGCTCTTCTACTTGCTTTTGAAGTTCCTTGGTCTCCACAGGGTTAGTTCTGTAAGCTGGTCTGTTTGGTAACACTTATCCTGGTACTAGATCGATTTGATGCTCAATTTCACGAATGGGAGGCAGGCCTGGAGGTATCTGTTCTGGAAAGACATCTTTGTAATCCTCGACGATCTCTATCATCTCATGTGGAAGTTCCTCTAAAGGTTTGGTGCTGGTAATCGTCTCCTTGTAGACAAACATGAAGGTTGTCATCTCTGGATCAAAGAGCTTGTTGAACTCGCTGTGGTTGATGTATAAGCTGTTGGAGACTCTTTCCTTATCCTTGCGGTTCATGTGAAGTTGGTCCTTGTAGATTTCGCTGGGTGAAAGTGGCAGAAGAGTGACCTTGCGTCCTTTAAACTCAAATGTCTGCTTGTTGGTGTAGCCATCATGAAGAACTCTTCTGTCATACTTCCATGGTCTGCCCAATAACACGTGACTAGACTTCATAGGAACCATATCACAGAGTAGCTCATCCTCATACTTCCCAATAGCTAACTTGACAAGTACTTGCTGAGAAATGGTTAAGGATCCTTTGTTGTCCAACCACTATAGCTGATATGGTCTAGGATGTGAAGTGGTTTTGAGATTAAGCTTCTTTACAATCTTTTCACTGGCGGCATTTGTGCAACTACCTCCATCTACAATCAGTGTGCAAACCTTGTCCTGAACTACACATCTGGTGTGGAAGAGATTCTCACGCTGACCTCTATCATCTGGGTGGATCTGAACACTCAAAGTCCTGCGTGCTACTAACATCTCCTCAACTGCTGCCGGTTCTTCTTCTCCTTCTGTGCCAACATCTGTTTCACTTTCTGAACTGTATTGGGGCACAATCTATCCTCCTTCTTGGAGCAGAAACATCTTCTTGTCAGGACAATCTCTGGAGTAATGCCCCATACCTTGGCACCTAAAGCATCTGATGTTACTAGTAGAGGTTCCACTCCTTGGCTTAAACTTGGTTTTGACCTCTTTGTTGACTGTTGTTGAAGACGGTTTGTTGTCCTTGGCATAGGTCGGTTTGCTGAGCTCTCTCGGTTTTGGAATGTTGGAGGTGAAGGTTGATCTACCGATTCTTCTCTTAATTTGTGCTTCAATCAGCTCCGCCTTATGCACCATCTCTTGCACATCCTCATAGTTTTGTAACTCGACTTTATCCTGAATCTCTCTGTTAAGTCCCCCAAGGAACCTAGACATCACCATGTCTTCACCTTCTCTCAAATCAGCTCTGATCAGTAAAGTTTCCAGCTCCTGGTAGTAGTCTCGGACTGACTTAGTTCCTTGGATGAGACGTCTGAGCTTGTTGAGAATCTCTCTCTCATAGTGTGCAGGAACAAACTACTTCCTCATCTGCGTGGTCAGTTGCTCCCATGTAGTGATAGGAAGCTCTCTATGCCAACCTCTAGTGACTCCCAGCTGCTCCCACCACAAGAGTGCATAACCATTAAACTCAGAGACAGCTATCTTCACCTTGTTGAGCTCATATGTCCCTTGAACCAAGAAGTTTGATTCCATCTTCCTCTCCCAATCTAGGTAGACTTCTGGATCGTTGGTGCCGTGGAAAGAAGGGTACTGAACCTTGATGTAATTCAGCTGCTTCCTCAAAGGATCATAGTCTCTGTTTCTGTTTCTTCTTATGGTATTAAGACTGTTGTCTGAGCTTTCATCTTCTTCAGAAAACTCAGGTTCTGTCTCCAAAAAGACTCGGCGCCCACCAATATGTTCAGCTCGGCGGCATGACCGTGGAGGTGTTCTGTCAGCTCCGCGTCTCTCTCTTCCTGTGCCCTCAGTGTTTCTTAACCGAGTGGAATGGGTTTCTCTACCTCCAGTAGGCGATCTGACAGTTCTAACTCTGGGTTATTTAGAAGAGGTTCCCACGTGTGCTTTTCCTTTGGCAATACAGATTGCTTCACTAGGGCTTGGCGGTTTGGATGACTCTGCCTCTTCAGTGCTGTGCTCTTTCAGTAGATCCTTGAATCGAGTCTCAAATTTGTTGTTGAGCTGCTCTTTCTATTGCATAAGTTGAGTAGCTACTGACTGATTTGCCTCATTGACTTCTTGAGCCATAGCTTGATTTAGAGCTTCCATAGCTTCTGCTGAAAGCTCCATGGTACCTGAAATAATCAAAACAGCTCACAGTAAAAAGTTCCAAAGATAAAATTTCTTGATATCTAAGACTTTTAAAGAAAACTTGTTGCATAAAAAAAAAAGGAAACCACAAATCCTAAAACTATAAGGAAAACAATTACAATTCCTAAAACTCCTAGGAACAAACGAAAAGCAAAAAAAACAAGGGGGTTTCAAGGTTTGCCCAACCTTTGGTTCAGAGTTGGCTCTGATACCACCTGATACGAACTCCCCTTTGACCATTCTGAAGAAGGCTGATGACCGTGTGCTGATAAAGGAGGTATAATGATGGATCACCAATGTGTAAGAGAATCGGATTGATGGAGAGTTGATTGGTAGCAAGGGTTTTATGGATTGTTTTAGCTGATAAGATTATTAGAACAGATAGAAGAGTTTCAGAATCACTAGGTGTATAGAAACTCGGATTTCAAGAACATATTCAAGGAATCAAAGGTGAGAGAAGAAGTGCAACAATGTTGTTTTCATAAAAGTTCTTCGCTACTCATCAAGGAGACGTGACTAACAGTTAAATACAGCCCTAAAACTAAACAACATGATGTTCTAAAACAAACAGTAAAATAGCATGGTGTTCTAAAAAACATAAAACAACAAAGCGTTTTACAAAAAATAACTAAAAACAACGAGGCGTCCCAACCCACAGGTTCCTATTTTGTGCACCTCTTAAAATAACTAAGTACTAAGCCATAGTGACTTGTACATTATTACCCACTGGCAATGACTCCTAAGTATCTCGACGTAGTGATCCATCTGCCTCATTAAAAAAAATGTTGAGAAAACCCAATGGGACAAAACTCATCATGGGAAAAAGAGTACAGACTTTTCACCTAAGTTACTTACTTATCATTACCGGGTGCGATCGTCTGGATGAAGATGTTGAAAACTTGAATAGCTGGTAGGTTGAGTGTTCCTTCTGCCATGAGTGAATGAGCTTCCTTAGCTAACTCCTTAGCTCTGGAACGAGTGATCCTTCCTACTATCTCTGGTTCATCTTCTGGCCCCTTAGCTGTTGTGCTTTCCTTAGCCAGCTCTTTAGCTCTGGAGAGAGTGATCCTTCCTGCTATATCCGGTTCATCCTCTGGTCCCTTAGCTGATATGCTATCCACAATCATATCATAGATTCATAATTGAGTAGAGAACATTTTCCAAGTTGTTTCATGTTCAAAAGCCTTGTGGTTTGGAAGATACACCTCGATCATTGAACACATATCCTGATTGCTATGTGCTGATCAGATCGACGTTTTGTGGCAAATGCTTGGAAAAACATGCATCCAGCTCATGCACGCTGACCAGCTCGGTAGGATTGGTTGTCAAAATACTGAGCTGCCTGTCCTCCAAGCTTGGTTGGTTGCCTTTCACTCGAAAATCGTAACTTCCATCGGTTTATCGGAGGAATCATTCAAAGGCCGAGATGATCAGCCGAACATGACAAAGATATGTCAGTCAGCTCGGTATCACTAGCAGGTAGGGATACCGAGTTGACTGTCTTGTTTCATCCAGCCGATCGTCTTTTGTTTGACGAATTGCGAGTTCATCGATTTCTCGGAAAACCTCTCCAAAGAGAGTTTTTCTTACTTTCTTCGCAAAGTTATCGACAGAAAGGTTCGAAATGAACTTTCTCCGAATTCATATCTAAATATGGAAACTCTTTTCCGATATTCAAATATTTTAATCGTTAATTCTGGAAATGTGGGTGTTGACCACAACATTTAGACCCCCATCACGTCAATATCGAGCATGATCTTGACGCAGCGATTAAGAAGTATAGTACGGGAATAAGGAGCTAAAATGTTATGATCCCCACATCTCGGGAACTGCGATTCTGCGATTCTTGAAAGTTCGTACGAGCTTTTCTACCGAGCTGAGATTGGACTGAAGTGTTTCTTGAGCTATTCGTAAGGTGGAAAAGAGGAGACCAGGCTGTCTCTCGAAGGAAAGCTAGATGTTGTCTGTGTGTTTTAAAGACTGTCGGAGCTTAAGTGTCTTGTATGTGATGTGGGAATCGGTCGTGAGGATACGCTTGGGATGTTGCCTCGTTAAAAACCTTTTACTAAGAAAAACCCTTTGGGAAAAAATGTAGTAAAGGAAAAGAGTGCAACGCGTATAAGGATTTGGAATTGTCTTTCCGAAAAACTGTCCGAGTTAAATTTTTCCAAAGAAATTTTTCCGAAAAACTATTTAAGTTAAGTTTTTCTATTGAGGTTCTTCCGAAAAACTGTTTAAGTTAAGTTTCTCATAGGAGTTCTTTCCGAAAAAACTGTTTAAGTTAAGTTTTTTCGCAGAAATTTTTCCGAAATACTGTTCATGTCCGAATTTTTTGGTAAATTTCTTTCCAAGAAAACCGTTCATGCTAAGTTTTTTCGAAAGTTTTCGTAAAAAGATTTCCGAAAAACTGTTAAGGATAAGTTTTTCGCGCGAAACCAACTCGTGAACCATGAATATCGAGCTGGCAGCAAGGGATGGACGTTGAAATGCTGAGTTTGGCCAGCATTTACTACCGAGCTGGATGGTAGGCAGCCAGTTTTGGCTCCCATGCTCTCCTTCTTTGATTCCTTTGGCTTTTTGGGAAAAATTTAAGAGTGTCCAGAACTTTTTCGGAAAAAAGAGAATTATTATATATATATATATATTTTATTATTTAATTCCTTATGAAAAACTGTTTACGATAAGTTTTTCGGAATGTTTTGAACGAAACAACCCGATTATCTTATGTACCAGGCTGGACGTAAGAGTGGGATGCTCATGTGCTGAATGCTGATTTTGGACAGTATTTCCTACCGAGCTGGACATCAAGCAGCATGCTGACCGTCCAGCTCGGCCAGTTTTGGCTTGTTTGCTATCTTCCTGAAAAACTTTAAGTGTTTCCGGAGATTTTTCGTAAAAGCATTTCCGGAAAACTGTTTTAGATAAGTTTTTTGGTAGTTAAGTAAAGTTTTCGCGGAAAACTGTTCAAGATAAGTTTTTCCGAGAATTTTCGTAGGAAAACATCTTGCCCACCAAGTCTACCGAGCTGGATGGCAGGAAGGAGCATTCATGTGGTGAATGCTGATTTTGGACAGCATTTCCTACCGAGCTGGACAGCAGGCAGCATGCTGACCGTCCAGCTCTGTCTGTTTTGGCTTGTGAGCCTCTTCCTTTCAAAAACTCTAAGTGTTTCTGGAGATTTTTCGTAAAAGTTTTTCCGAAAGACTGTTTAGGATAAGCTTTTCGGAATTTTTAATAAAGTTTTTTCCGGAAAACTGTTTTAGATAAGTTTTTAGGAGGTTTAGTAAATTTTTTACGGAAAACTGTTTAAGATAAGTTTTCCGAGAATTTTCGTATGAAAACACCTTGCCCACCAAGTCTACCGAGCTGGATGGCAGGAAGGGGCATTCATGTGCTTAATGCTGATTTTGGACAGCATTTCCTACCGAGCTGGACAGCAGGCAGCATGCTGACCGTCCAGCTCGGTCAGTTTTGGCTTGTGAGCCTCTTTCTTTAAAAACTCTAAGTGTTTCCGGAGATTTTTCGTAAACGTTTTTCCGAAAGACTGTTTAGGATAAGCATTTTGGAATTTTTAATAAATTTTTTCCGGAAAACTGTTTTAGATAAGTTTTTAGGAGATTTAGTAAAGTTTTTACGGAAAACTGTTCAAGATAAGTTGTTCCGAGAATTTTCGTATGAAAACACCTTGCCCACCAAGTCTACCGAGCTGGATGGCAGGAAGGGGCATTCATGTGCTGAATGCTGATTTCGGACAGCATTTCCTACCGAGCTGGACGGTAGGCATAAACAGTGTTCAGGCATGAACAGTGTTTACTGTACTGTTCATGTATTGTTTAACGGGACCCATTTTCATCCTATATAAAAGAGGACATCCCCCTTCTCTCATTCTTACAAGTTCACAATTTCTTAAGGTAAAAAACTCTCTCCCTTCTCTCTTCTTTTTCTCTCTAGGTTTTTGATAAGGCAAAGAAGAACACGAAGAACACGAAGAAGGCGAAGAACGCTCTTGTGTTTGTTGAAGGCATGGCGTTTGATCCAATATCTAAAGATAACAACATCCACTGGGAAGACATTGCTTCCGTGATATACCAGGGTGATGCGCCTAGTGTCAGCGAGAGTTCACATGGCTTCGGTTATGCAGATTCTGTTCCCACGTGGAATGCCTCTGGCATTCCTATAAAGCTCGAGGTTTTCGATGGATCGTTTGCGGTCCCTCATGTTACCGAGAAACTTGTACTTAAGTCTTGTATAAAGAAGGAAGCTGAGTTGTTACGCGAGAAGTTTCCTGACATTGATCCTCCGACATGTTTTAGAACAAAGAAGCATACTGAATTCACAGACGCTAACTCATGTGGGGAAAAGAGTATGGTGAGGCTTCGATCATTGTTCCATTTCCCTGAAGGAGTTGAACTTGTGGTGCCTGGCCTGGAAGATTGTTGTCATAAACCTCCTCCCGGCTGTTTCACTGTGTTCGAGTCGTATTTTGATTCTTGTTCCCTCACCTTTCCGATTTCCTCACTGGTATTGCAATTTCTTGCAATACATAGTCTGACGATGGGTCAGATATCCCCTAGAGGGTTAAGGATCTTGGTGGGAATGATAACCTTGTGCCTCGAGCATGACATTCGGATCGGAGTGTGGCATCTAAAGGGGCTTCTTCACCTCAAGAGAACTAGGATGGATATGTCGTATTATGTCACACCAAACCTGGCAAGACGATTTTCCCTGATCATCCTAGCAAAGACGAATCTTAGCATAACTATTTCTTTTTCGTTAAGGTCAACACGTCTTCGATTAAACCTTAGTTTATCAACGAGATGATAACGCAGTCGTCGGACATTGGTAGCTAACTCTTGGTTGGCTGGGGCAGTTGATGATTTCAGTGTGCTGAGTCTTTGCTAAGGATGCTAACTATGTTCTTGTGTTCTTGTTTTGCAGATCCTCCTAACTTTGGTGCTATTCCGTCAGACCTTTTCAGAGTTTGGATTGCGCTGATCTCTCCGAGAATTATCTCTTGGGATCATCTGTCGTATCGCCGATCTGCATCCGCGAGGTCTCAAGACAAAGAGTTAGACTTATTCGTTTATTCGTCTAAACCTTTAGGGAAGATTATCAAAGCATGATCGATTGGTGGCCAGATGAAGTTGCTGGAGAAGGAATTCGTGGAGTCTGGGGGAGTTGTTCCCCAACCTTGTACTGAAGATGGTTTTGAAGAGGGGGAGATTCCCGCTATAGAGGATTGTCCGATTGTCATGGAAAAAGGCAAGGGTATTGCCTTGGATCAAGGGAAGTCCGCTAAGGCTTCTTCTGATGGGAAGAAGAAGAAGAAGAAGAAGAAGAAGAAGAAGAAGGGAAGCAAGGTTCCAGAGTTTGACTTCTACACCCGCAGTGCATTATGGACGGCCAGACTCCTGATCCGAGTGAGCTTCTTAGATCATTCCAGCGTCCAGGAACGGAGACCATCCTTACCAGCGACTTCCGGAGGAAGAGCCCCTTTGATAGAGTCGTTCGTCGTAGCTTTGGGGTAAGACAAGAACTTATCAAATTATTTTTGTCAATGTTTTGGCGCTTATTGACTAATTCTTCCTTGTTTCTTCAGCTCCTTGCCCATATCACAGATATGGCAAGTGGTTACGAAGTTGAGAACGCCTACTGGATGCAGGAAGCCGAAGAATCGAAAAGGATTTCTGAGGAGAATGCTGCGGAGGCTGCTCGTCTGAGAAACGAGCTTGAAATGGCCAAAACCGCTCATGTTGAGGAGCTAGATCGCGTAAGAGCTGAGCTCCTCGAGGAGAAGAAGGCGCATGATCGAAAGATGCGTAAGGCTGCGGTTCAGGAGCGCCTATCTTTGGTGAGAAAGTATCGGGCTAAGAGCGATCATGTTATGGTTGTGTTAAACCAGATCGAAGAGGCTCGCGAGGAGCTAGTGTTGGCTGAGTCAATGAAATCCAACTTGGATTTGTTTGACATGCTTGATCGCGGGGATCCAGCCGAAATCGCGGACTACAAGAGGGTCGTCCATGAAGGGAGAGCTAGGTTGATTAACACGAAGGTCAACTTTGAGCGCACGATGTCAACACTGAGAGATTACCTGGTCGCCTCTCCCCTAGCTCAATCCCTTCTTCCAGTTTTCGGAACTGACTCGATGAGGAAAACAGCTAGTGAAGTTGGAATCTCCGACTTTTCGGGGTCGAATGTTAACAACCCGGATCTTGCAGAGTTTGTTTCGCGAGTTCGATCTGAGGATTGCGATTAGAGGCAACTCCTAGCTCGTAGCTTGTCGGCTTCTAGCCTTTGTTTTAAGATTTAATTATGTATGTCCTTTGTATGGGCTTGTTTATTTGGCCGGGAGTCATCCCGATGATTGTACTAAACCTTCTTATGATTTCATGCAGTTTAATTTTTGTCCTATGCATGTTTGAGGTTTAATGTTGGCTTGCCTCTTGTTAGAGCATGATAGGATCTTGGTTGCTTGCTATAGGAGAACAGAGTATTTCGAAGTTTTTACTCAGTCATTTTTTCCTAGCGTTTTCATAAGATGTTGTTGATGTTGTGCCAGCGCTGCTTAGAAGCGTTTTGACTAGGCTTACGATAGGTTCGTGTTTCGGAAACTAAGCTATGCATTCGTCTGATTTTAGGGGTTGCGTTGTTTCGACTTATCTCCCCGTTTTTCGACTATTTGAAACACTTTATAACCTCGTCTAGTTGTATGCTAGATTTTGTTTCTGAGATGTTGAAGACCAGTGTGCCAGGTTGGGCGCCTACTGGGTTAGCGAGTTTACTATGAGGATTTTAAGGCAGTGCGACTCTTCACTTGCTGGCATGCCTCTCTCAAAGTCAAACCTCAGAACATCATCTAGGATATACCTCCCGGATGTTAGGCTAGGATATACCTGGCCTGATTTATATAACTCGCTGTTATATGTCCATGCACGGACGTTGCTGAACCTCACCTCCGTATAGAAGGTTGGTTGGATATGATTTTCATCCATTGGGTCCAGCAATGGTTGCAAGTTTGCCTAAGGGAAACCGGTTTCTTATTGTGTTGGACAGGTGTGCTGATTTTCTAGGTGTTGGAGACTTTGTAGACGTGTTTCGAGAAACGTCAAGTCTGATAAGTTTAGTTATCGAGAACTGATCCGAGAGTTTGTCATAGGTGATTGTTCTAGAGAATAAGAGATCGGAAGTCCTTTATTGCTTGGAGTTCGGAACTTAACTTGAAGCCTAGAATTTTTCCGAAAACCCAGAACTTCTTTAGACTCTTTGAATCTTTTAGAGTTCGGAACTATCGTAAAAACTCAAAACTTCTCATAAGTTCGTAACTCGTTGCATTTAGAATTCGGAACTTGTTGACTCCTTTAGATGCCAAAGTTTTCGATTTTCGGATTCTCGAAACCGTAAGTGGTAGCATGGATGAGCGATGAGTGTGTATACACTCCCACTCCCCCCTTTTTTNTTGGGGGGACAGCTGCACCGAAGGTCGGTTGCCTACATACCTCTTGTCGAGGATAAAGCCGTCTCGTAGTTCAGTTTGTTTTGGATTTATGTTTTTTTTTTATTATTATTTATTTAGCGGCAAGACTTTCGAGTTGTTCGAAATTTTAAACTCGAAATAATGGCGCTGGTTTTTATGTTTAGAGATAGGATGGAGACTAAGTCTCCATATCCTGAGCTTGGGATTGCTCAGGTGCGTCCTTTGATGCCTCGGAAGTTCTGGCTTCCTGAATTTGTGGTTAAGTTGCGAGAGGTTGTTGAGTCCTTTTTTTGGAAACTTCCTCGGGAGTTTCTTGGACAGAAGCTTATTTGGTCAACTTTGTTTTCTTCTGTTTGGTGGGGGCTTCCTCAGAGATTTGGAGTTTCCGGAATTTGTGTTCGGCTAAGAAACAAACTCGGGATTCCCTTTGGCTTCCCCAAACAGTTTTTATGCCTGGTTTCATGGGGAATTTGAGGCGTAGGTGGTATGTTGAGGGGATGGCTCGCATGGAGTTTATCCATGGTATCCCAATGATGACATTGTAGATAGCTGGATGGTCAGCTACCACAAAGTTTACGACCTTGGTTACTCCTCCTGATTGGACAGGTCAGATGTTCCCTAAGGTCATGGTAGTCTCGCCTGTGAAACCTGTCAAAGGTTTCGGTGTAGGCTCGATTTCGGAGAAATCGACATCCATTCTTCGGAGAGTATCTCGGAAGATGACATCAACTGAACTCCCAGTGTCAATTAGGACTCTGGCAACATTGATGTTACTTATTGCCAGCTGAACCACGAGTTGATCGTTGTGGGGATGCTGGATTTCAGTTGCGTCTTCCTCTTCGAATGTGATTTGGAAGTTGTCGCGGGGAGCGGGTTGTGGCTAATTTTTAGCAGTTTCTTCTTGTCTTTGATAGACCTTGAGGGCAGAAATAGTGTCTGGGCAGTATTGAGATCCTCCCATGATCATGTAAACCTTTCTGCGGTTATTTTCCCCAGCAGGTTCTTCGTTCTTCCTTCCACGCTATCGAGTTTCCGGAGAAAGTCTTTCTGGAGCCTTCTCGGGTAGCTCGTCTGTGGTTTCCTCCTGCTGGTCAGATTCTTCGTGAGTTTCCATCACAAGAAGTTTCGCTATGTCCCCAAGCTCCCCAGCTAGGAGCTTTTCAGTTAGCTTGGATCCCAAGGTTCGGCAATTCAAAGTTGAATGGCCATATGCCTTGTGATGATCATAGTAGGCATTCTCATCGTATGTGGAGCTGTTGCGAGTTCTGGCGTTTGGATTCTTTCCTCGTCCAGCTCCCCATTGTGGTTTGGATGGTCCATCTTGGAACGATCCTGGTGCCACTTGGTAGTTGTGAGCTCCGCCTTTCGATTCAAATTTTATGTACGAGCTCCCTTTCTTGCCTGTCGAGGCGCGGGGAGCTGGTGGCGCATTCTTGCCAGATGGCTTCGCTCGAAGTTTTCGTTCGTTTACTTGAATGTCTTCTTCGAGCTTGATGAATCCTGAAGCTCGATGAAGAGCATCCTGGATTGTCGGTGGGGGATTGAGTGTCATCTCCTCTCGGAAAAAAGACTCATACCACAGCGACCTTTTAAGTTCCTCAAGTGCAGCTCTGTCACTTACTCCGTCGATCTTTGAGACTACGGCTTCAAAACGATCCATGAAAATTTTCAATGTTTCGTTCTGGCCTTGGGATATCGCCCAGAGATCATCGTCGGAGGTTGATTGGTTCATGTACATGGAGTACTGCTTAAGGAACACCTTAGAAAATTGTGAGAAGTTATTGATGGAGTTCCTTTCGAGCTTTGAGAACCATTCGAGAGCATCGTCTTTGAGGTTCTCAACAAACAGGAGGCAGTAACCTGCGTCCGATTCTTCCGTTTTGAACCTCGAACGCCCCATGGCTATCGTAAAGGATGTCAAGTGAGCCTTGGGGTCAGTTGTTCCATTGTAGGGTTGGATATTCATCTTTTCGGGATCTGAAAGCCCAGTTTTGGTGATTCGGTTCGTGAAAGGAGTTCTCTGAGCCTCTTCGAGAACACGTTCGATTTCAGGAGCGTCACTGGTTACTCGATGGACTTGGGATTTAACCCTTTTCATCTCATCAGCAGTTTCGACCAGCTGCCTGCGTAATTCTTCCAGTTTGCTTTCTCCGACTGCTTGGTGAAAATCATCATCATGTCCTCGAAGAGTATCGTCTTGCTCTCGTAGGATAGCAAGTTCTTCGTCAGATAGATCGTTCTCACGGTCTGAGAGATTTACCACATCCTCAGGTTGAACGTTATTGTTTTGACCTTCGGAATAAGGGTATCCCTCAGCGCGTGTTTCATTGTTAATGGTTGACGTTTCCGAGGGGTGATGCAAGAGAGTTGCAGCAGTAGGGTTGATCCTACGAGAAGATAGTGTTCGGAAAGAACTTCCTCGCGGATCACGCCTTTAAGCTCCTGATCCTCCTGGAGTAGCAAAATCGAGGCGCTTTCTCAAAAGAGAAGCCCTGGATTTCTTTTCCTTCCTGAGATCTTCAATCTGTTGAGTCAGGGTTTCCAAAAGCTTTTCGTGTTCCTGATTCTTCTTCTCAAGAGCCAGCACAGAGGATCGAGGCTGAGCAATAGTAGTTGTGTCTGTTACATCTCCCTCTGGATGCTGAGTAGATGCAAGGGGTTCGTCTCCACCCATGGTTTCGAGGTTTCGACCTAGGATTTTTGCTTTCAAGAGTAAACATTTCTCGTAATCCCCTCCTTCTAGCGCCAAATTGTGGGAACCGGAATCTACCTCAATGTATTTTCGTAAAGTTAATGTGAGGATCCGAGAATCTTGCGAGAGAAAGCAGAAAGTAGAGAGAAAGATCGAAAAAGGAAATTAAGTCAAAAAGAGAACGAACTTTTATTGATATATTATATTTAATGCGTAAAACGGCTTAGAATGTGTTACAAGAGGTAGGGATCGATCCCTATTTATACTTAGACAAGCTAAGTCCTAAACAGCCTAAGTTTCGATGTGGGACAAAAGGTCTTTTCCCTTTTCCGATAACTTTTCCATAATTCTTCGAGGAAGCTTCTAGAAACTTCCATCAGTCGGTTTCAGCCATTGTCGGTCCATCTTTCCAGCTCGGCCCAATTCGATAGACGAAACATCGCGATGCTTCGAGAAACTTACGAAAACATTGGTATGTTTACGAAAAGACCCTGAAGACAAAGAATAAAGCGAAACGAGACGAAACAAGAACTGTCAGCCAGCTCGGCGAGTATTTTCTACCAAGCTGGACAGCATTCAGCATGCTGACCATCTAGCTCGGTAGCCTGGGTGCAGGAAATGCTGAACTGGCTTGCTTCTAGGTCGATGGTGTTGCCAGCTCGGTATACAGGATGAGAGGAGATCTTCCGATAAGTCGTGGCATGCGTCCAGCTCAGTATGCTGAAGGATGTCGACCAGCTCGGTGACCAGGAGGGTGTATTTTACCGAGCTGACGGACATATGTCGTCCAGCTCGGTAGGATTGGTGAAAGAAACACCCAGCCAGCTGCTCCAAGCTTCAGTACCGAGCTGGACTGCAACTCCCAACTTGTGGATGGCATAATTTTCTTGTATGATCTCCGTTTGATCTGATTATTCTTCTGATAGATTCATAATTGAGGTGAGAACAGTTTCCAAATAGTTTCATATTCAAAAGCCCTGTGGTTTGAAAGATACACCTCGATCATTGAACACATATCCTGTTGGCTTTGTGCTGATCAGATCGACGTTTTGTGGCAAATGCTTGGAAAAACATTAATCCAGCTCATGTATGCTGACCAGCTCGGTAGGATTGGCTGTCAAAATACTGAGCTGGCTGTCCTCCAAGCTTGGTTGATTGCCTTTCACTCGAAAAATCGTAACTTTCATCGGTTTATCAGAGGAATTGTTCAAAGGACGAGATGATCAGCCGAACATGACAAAGAGATGTCAGTCAGCTCGGTATCACTAGCAGGTAGGGATACCGATTTGGCTGTCTTGTTTCATCCAGCCGATCGTCCTTTGTTTGATGAATTGCGAATTCATCGATTTCTCGGAAAACCTCTCGAAATATAGTTTTTTTACTTTCTTCGCAAAGTTATCGACAGAAAAATTCTAAATGAACTTTCTCCGAATTCATATCTAAATATGAAAACTCTTTTCCGATATTCAAATATTTAATCGTTAATTCTGGAAATGTGGGTTTTGACCCCAACAGCCGTAACAGCCATAAATCAATCAAAACTCAGCTGTAAGTTAACTATAACTCATCCGTAGGCTAACCATAACTCAGCCATAACAGTCATAAATTAACCATAACTCAGCCGTGAAGTTAACCATAACTCAGCCGTAACAGCCATTAATTACTAACTATAATTCAGCCGTAAGTTAACCATAACTCAGCCATAACAACCATAAATTAACTATAACTCATCCGTAAGTTAACCATAATTCAGCCGTGTCACTACAAACATAACTCAGTTTCTATATTAGGCATGTGAATATGTGTAATCTCGAGATATTTACAATCTCAAGACGTGTAACAAATTAGACCTGAAATTAATCTTCTTAACGGTAATCCACTCAATAAAATTAGAATAAAAAATCATGTTTTAACAACAGTGATTGCCAGGTGTTAATTAAATCCGCCCCAGAAATGATTAGAATTAAAACTCGACCCGTTTTGTGCAAAATTTAAAGAGGGGTTAGGGTTCTTACTGAGTTACGACACAGAGATTCAGAGAGAGACGACTCGTGAATCGAAGCCATGAGCAGTTCGTCTTCTGCTTCATCTTGAGTAAGAAATCAAAGGTCAGGGAAATGATGTAACGACCCAAATTCTCTAACCCAGCCTATTTCTTTTTAATTATTATTTTGGATCAATTTAAGCCCAGATAAAATAAAAAGCTAAAAATCCTATTTTAAAATGTTCCACATTGGAAACTTCTAGGTTTCACCTCTCCCTTCCTCCCCTATATAAAGAGCTCCACCCCTTCTCTTTCTCTCCACCAAGTCAAAACAGTGCTTTACTCAGTAGTCAATTGTTGTTGAATTATCCGATGATTAATCACCGGTGAATCTTACTAGTGAATTCTGGCGAATTTCAGGCGAGTTTCCAGGCAAGCTTCCAGTAAATTCATGCAAGTCATTTAGTAAGTTTATTGTTCCCTCCTCTTTCCATTCTTGTCGGAATTAGTTAGTATCTAAGGCTTTGATTGGTCACATGAGTTACTATTGATTAATTTTTAGTTAAGGATATAACTCAAAAATGTTACCAATCATGAATTATTTTAAAGTTTTTGAGTTTGTGTTTGAGTTATAATGTCTTATGATTGAGTTAGATTTTTGAGTTATATCATTTGTTAAATTGATAACTCAAAACTTAAATCAACATCAATAAAAATCTCATGTATTAAAGTTGAGTTAGTTTTTTTTTTTTTTTATTATAATGTACTGTTCACGTTTTTTTTCAGTTAATTAATAAAATATTTTTATAAATTTTATACCACATAATATTTACTACAAGTTACATCAAACTATAACATTTATTGTAACTCAAATCTAATAAAACATGTCACCAATCATAGCCTAAGTTTATTCGGTTTAGTTTAGTCTGGATTAGTTTAGGTTAGTCGGTTCTGGTTTTGGGGTCTGGGTCCGGTCCGGGTTAGGTTTTGTATGACTGGGTTGACCGGTTTGACCATTGACTTTGACTTAGACCGTTGACTTTGACTTTTTGACTGGATATCCGTTTTTACCGTTCGAAAGCTGTTCTCACTCAATTTTCCGCACTGATTTCAGATTTAGCATCCGTTTTAGCAACCAGAGTTCAGAAGCAGTAGTTATCATCCGTTTGGCTAAGGTGAGGGCTATTTCGCAGAATTCTTTACTTTCGTCTAGAATTTCGTAGATGGAATTTAATACTAAATGTGATCTGTTTTGTTTGATCGAGTCTAGGTAGTTTTATTTGTAACATGGAGATAGGAATACAGTTGATTCAACCCAATTGATTGTGCAAGTTAAAACTGATAATTGTTTGTTATATATTATGTATGCATATATATAATATATATATTATATATATAGTCGAGCATGTTAGACATTAGGGTGTGGGGGTACAGAGACGGACTTCTGTACTACCGCCACTTATGTGAGGGGGTGCGGGCAGCCTAGTCGATCTACTGTCTGGTGCCTCAAGGTCAATAAATCATCAAACCTGGCGGTGCCGTTGGACACTTATTCCATACTGACCTTTTGGAGGGAGGGTGCCGGCGGTCACTGGAGCCGTCAGTAGGACACTGTTTTCTGTTTGGGTGCTTTAGCTGCCATGATTGTTCATGTTTAGTATTGTTCTATGTTTGGAGTGCTATGACCGAAACTGTGTTTTGTGCGATTAGCATCCCAAACCTCACTGAGTGACTGTCCAGTTATTTTCTCCTCTTTTTATTCTTTTCAGGTGAGATTGACGAGTAGATGGACATACGATGGATCGGGTTCTTTGAGATATTGTAAATATGATTTTTTGTATTTTATTTTAAATAATTTTTTTATTATTTTATTTGGTGATACCAGTTGTGGATTGTCAGAGATATGAGTAGAATGTAGTATTGATGAATTATTGGAGTTACTTGAGAGATTAGTTAGGGTTCATGGCACGCCGTTCTCGGGTGAGGATGAGACGGGTGTTACAAAGGAGTTACTCAGCGATGTGTGTGGAAGAAACATTGTGACATATGTTTCTCAAATAAATGAGAATCCATTTCGACGATTCTACAGATATGAGATTGTATTTCAGGTAAATTCTTGATTTTATGAAGTGTTATTTACTTTGAGTCAGTCCAAGTCGATTGAATAAGCCTAGAATTTGCCAGTTTTGCAAAAAATAACTTTTGTAGACGAAATTGGAAGACCATCTTTTCAAATGGGTTGATGAAACGTTGCTTGACGAGACACAAATGGTAGAGGCAAAGCATTTGTAAGCTTGTAGAAGATGTCAAACAATTGAAAGCAATGGTTGCGAAGATGGAAGAAGAGATGAAAGAAAAAATGGATCAGAAGATGAAGACAGAGCACATGGTTGCGAATGCAACAATGGAGAAAATAGCTACAGAGATGGTAAAGAAAATGATTTAAAAACAAAAAAGGTGTGGCCGTTTTGCTTGTTGGAGGAATTGCATGGGTTTGTTGGAAACTTTTCTATTGATTACCTGTGTCTCTTGATTAGTTGTGTAATGGATCAATGTTAAGTATTGCCATATTTTGCTACTATTACTTCTTGGCATAGTCAGGTATTGTAATCATAACTCAGCTGTGAAGTAATTATATAACCCAACCTTATTGTAAATAAAATCCATAACTCAACTGTGAAGTGATTAGTCCATAACTCATATGTGAAGTAAATAATCCGTAACTCAGCCATAATGTAAACAAAATCCATAAGTCAGGCATAATGTAAACAAAATCCATAATTTAGCTGTATTAATTTATCTCGCGGCATTTCGTGTTTCTATATTAGGCGTGTCATTATGTCTAATCTCGAGATATTTACAATGTCGAGACGTGAAACGATTTAAACCTCAAATTGTAAACAAAATTCAAACTCAGCCCTATCGTAATTAAATAACTCAGATGTAATAAAAAAATCCATACAAATCCATAAGACAGCTATAATATAAAAAAAAAAAAAATCTATAGAAATCCATACAAATATATAACTCAGCCATAATACAAATCCATATAAAATTTCTACATTGGACAAATTCTTACATTATGTCCACCCTGTTTACAACGAGAACATGTGTGTTCTTTCCTAGGACGTTTATTCTCAAGTACAACTTCTAAAACAGATTTCATCCTACTTTTTCTTAGGCCTTCATGGTGGTTGACGAACAAGCGGGGGAAAGCACGGTTTGTTGGCCACGTTATGTGGAACTTGGAGCGCTGAATCTACCAGCATGATCGACTCAGCGTATGCGTTTACCAAATAATTGTTGTTATAGTAATGACTGCACAGGGATATACGACAAACATCCATGTACTCAGTAGTTGAAATTGCATGCACACATGGCATGTGCATTTTTTCCATTCAAATTCACAACATGTAAAGACTCCCCAGAAGATCCATATGTAACTTTAGTGTGATAATCATTAATCCTTTGTACTGTCAACAGTCTGGCGACAGTAACACGACCGTATTATAAATACAAAAGAAAAAAAAAAGAATGTTCAGGCTGACTTATGAACTATTAGACTGACTTATCAAATCATGTTCAAGCTGACTTATGAAACCATGTTAAGGCTGACTTATGAAATCATTTAAGGCTGACTTAAGAAACCATGTTAAGGCTGACATATGAAACCATGTTAAGGCTCACTTATGAAACCATTTAAGGTTTACTTATGAAGCCATTTAAGGTTGACTTATGAAACCATTTAAGGCTGACTTATTAACTGTTACGGCTGACTTACATGTAGTAGTTTTTTTACACCACGCGAAAGCGTGGTTAACTATGATCTAGCATCCTCTCTCCGTTCAACAAACCATTTGGTCATCATAACCCCTATCGATTCTAATAGTCGAACAATGTTAAGATTTCTAGCATTTGACAGTCCTCTGTTCATTGATTCCGCTATGTTCGTAGTCATTAAAATGTACCTTTCGCCTGGGAAATGAAGACGTTCCCACTGTCGGGCATCAGCTCTTTCGAGGTAGCCATGGAGTTTAGGATTAATTGCTTGAACCTCCTCGTATATCGCAGTAAAATCAGGCATCCTAAAACATATTGCCGCTATCTTCACCAGACGAAAGACCTATTTTCCTTTGTATTATCCCAAAATATTCTTATATAAATGATACGTGCAAACGGATACACATTCCAAATGTTTTTCCCTATTGAGTTATGCCTATCCGTGATTATTGCAAGACCCTCATCGTCAGGAATCACAAGTTTTAGTTGCATATAAAACCAGTGCCACGATTCATCATTTTCAATGTCAACCACACTTAATGCAATTGGGAAATTGTGAAAGTTACCATCCTGAGCTAATGCTGTGAGAAGCGTCCCTTTCTATTTACCATGAAGAAACATACCATCGACAATGACAACTTTGCGCATGAAAAGGAACGCAGTTAAGATCGCCACCAAATGCAAGGAAGAGATACATGAATCTTCCATACTCATCGATTTGAGGACGCGTAATTGTACCCGAATTTGCCCTCCATATCATGTATAAGTAAGAAGAAAAGGTTTCAAACCCACTTTCACGAGTTCCCATCTCGATTTTCCTTGCAAATCTTCGTGTTTTATATGATTTCCAATAATCCATCTGTCCACATAGAAAATAATACAAATAAATCAGCCAAAACGTACTAGTAATTCAGCTATAATCTACGTATATGTCAGCTGTCTTGTTTATATAACTCAGCTATATCGTTTATATAACTCAGCATCTCCTTTATATAACTCAGTGTAGATAACTCAGCCCTGTCGTTTATATAACTAAGCTGTTTCGTTTATATAACTACAAATCAGCCGAACCTAATATTAAGTCAGCCGTAACGTACTAATAATTACCTTTACACAAATTGCTTATTGATAGATATTCCAACACTCCTAGGTCGAACTGACGGACCAACGTCGCCAAAATCCTTGTACAACTCTCCTAAAATAGCCGATGTTGCTTTTTGAGATCGACTAGAATGCTCAATTACAGAACATGTATGATCAGAATCGTAAATACGAATATAAAATGCTGGGGGATCCTCTAGTGTAGTAGCACGAACTCTATAGAGATATCCATCAACCCAACATTTGACAAAGAGTGTACGCACAATCGGATAGGTCCACATCAAAATCAAACCGATCCCTAACCGTAATAAGTCTAAGTCGTCTCTCCAAAGCGGCTTTACTCTCTTATTGTTGCCCTACGGAGAGGTTTAGGGAAGAGATATCTAACCTTAGAACTTCTGGATTCCCTTTAGATCCGTTCGTCGACCAGTTATGAGATCTCTTCGTAGGAGGTAGCATCGGTGAATCTTCGTCTTGTGTTTGGAGACTCACCGTATAAACTGAAGTTATCATCTTCAGATGACTCACCATCCGAGTCGTCGAACATATCAAATCGGCTTTCAAATTCATCATCTTCTTCGCCTACTTCATCTTCCACTTTACTAAAACAATTATTGTCTTTGCCGTCGCGTTTCTCCTCCAAACTGAAACCATCATAACTCCCACATAAATCTTCGTATTTAACTTCTGAGCCATAACTGAATAACATGTTCTTATTCTCTCTCGTTCCGTCATTCCGACTAATTTCATTCTCCGTAATCTCCACACAAAAACGTAATTGTTCAATTTTTTTAGGCTTAAAACATATTGCAACTGTCGAGTATTGGAGACGTAAACTGATGGAGTATCGTGCGCCATTGTTTTCAAAGCTTTATTCGAGAATATGTAATTCAGCCGAATCTAATGGCTCGACTCCTTCAATCCGTAATCATCAAATAGTATCTTCACAAGTTCGTCTTGTGCTGTTTTCTCATCTATATGCACAACTCTACACCCTCTACCGTTGGCGTTGAATACATATTTGTTTTTCTTAACCCAGTTACCGGATCCATAAGATCTCTAATGAATGAAAATATTGAAAAAGGCAGATGAAGAAGAAGGAGCCGCATAGATGAAGAACCCTAATTTGACTGTTGTAAAATGATAAAAATCGGAGCTGATGACATGGAATATGGGAGCTGATGACATGGAATATGGGAGCTGATGACATGGAATATCGGTAAGTCAGCCGCCAAACAAACCCCTAACTCAGCCTTCATAAATCAGCCATCAAGTACAATGTAAGCCCGCCACAACGTCAATATTTCAGTAATTAATCTTCCGCTAATAAATCAGTAGTAATTAGGCTAGAAAATATTAAGTCAGCCATATCGTCAAATAAATCAATGAATGATATATAAGTTATTAATCTTTCGCTAATAAGTCAGCCGTAATCAGGCTGAGTTTATTATTAACCCAACCAATTACGGCTGATTTAGGTAACACAGTCGTAATTACCTCTCATAAGTCACCCAGCCGAAGAACATAACTCAGTCGTCTCTTATCGAAAACTCAGCCAAATTTTTGACAAATTAGCCCACCGTGGTATAAATCAGCCGTAACGTGTGTCCGTTAGTTAAGCCATCTCTCATAAGTTAACCAATTATCTGTAAATCAGCCATCACTAAAGGCTGATTTATGTTTGTAAGTCAGCCGTATTTTTTAACTTAGCCACAACATACTCATAATTCAGCAAAAACGTAACTATAAATCAGCCGTAGCGCTTTACGGCTGAGTTCATTAATACACGTCAGAGATTTCATGTGGTGTCAGTTTTTTGCTTATGTGGTATTGTCATTCTTGTAAGGGTGAATTAGCAAAGTAGTGCACTTTGAGTTTGAAATCAGAGAAATGGGAGACCTTAAGTTTTAATTAGTGAATTGGGCCACCGACATTGCACAGCACATTTTGATACCGATTATAGACCTATTTTTTTAGAGAGATACATACACAACAATGAGTGTGTGTTAGAGAGAGATAGAGACAAAACTGTGCGCGTGTTAGTGAGAGAGAGAGAGAAAGAATGTTTTTGTCCCAGTCTCACCTGATGCACGTCACATTAACTGTCTCACAAAGATGAATGTGCAAAAATAGGGCACGTGACATAAACAGTGTCACAAAGATGAGTGACTTAAACAGTATGGGACAAATTAGTGGGCAGGGCAGTTTCTTAGTAGGTTTAGGCCTAATTGGGTAAAAAAATGTTAGCAATCAGACCCGTTAGAGAGAGGGATTTGGCGCCAACAATTAGGGTAAAATATGTGATTATTAGTGGTGTTGAGGTGAAAAGTAAACAGAACAAATAGTAAACACAACCTTGGTTACGGTGCATTAAAGCGATGAATCAGTTAACTGCGAAAGAGAAAGGGAAAAAAGGTGAATGCGAAGAACAAGAGAAAGGTATATTTCGTTGTTCTTGTGCGTACACCATAGTATTTGTAAAAGGATTGTATAAATTGGGTTAAGGAAACAGTGAAATATGTTCAGGCTGGGTAAATATGTGTTACGTATCTAATTTATGTTGGTGTTCAGGTTTAATCGATGGTAGTCATGGTTGGACGGTTGTGATGGTAGGGCGATGGATACTTTCCAAATCTGGAGTTTGAGACTTTAAGATAGACAAATCCCGGATGGGAAGGGCTTTTAACTTGCGCAATATAAGTTCGTTAGATGACATGAGAGTTCAAATTGTGGCTGAATATGAAGTAGATGCAAGAGTAGTTAACACGGAAATGTGTTATTGGGAAGAGGATGCACTTGCTGAATTGAATGGAAGAGGAACTTCGCCAGTTGAGATAGTAAGCACAAAAGGCTTGAGGGTGTTCAAGGCGCTCCATAGAGAAGAAAAGTCATTGAACATCTTTGTTACATTTAGAGTAATGGATGGAGATTCAATGCAAATATTAGGAGCGAAGAAGGGTATCGCTTCTGATATTGAAACAGGGAGATTGAGTATATCTCCTGTGTCTGTGAACTCTGTGTCTTGTGTTTCTGCGATGAGTGTCTTTGACAACGATGATGTTGATGACGCGATCTTAATGCGTTACGTAGAGGCGTACGAAGCAGGAAATGAAATGGAGGAAGAGGAGAAGGCGGCAAAGAAAGGAGAAGTTCAGTTTGAAGGTGTTGACAATGTCGAACCCATGTATGATGAAGAAGGAGATTCGGAAGATTACGATTACGACTATTGGAATGAGTTTGTGTTGAATGATGGGAGGGATAATGGAGATGACGATGTCAATGATAAGTGTGGTAGTTCAGGTGGAGTGGGTCAGTCCGGCGGAGGTGGTGGTTGTGGAGGAGGGTTAGGAGACTCATTTTATAGTGGCAGAGGAGGAGGGTCAGGGAGAAGCGGGGTAGCGGAAAGGGGTGTGGAGGATATAGGAAACGCGGTGAAGTTGATGGTTCGGCGGATAATGAAAGGGAAGATCGTCCCCAAAGAAGTGTACGTGGAGGTGAGTTGGCCGACGAAGACATAGTTTTTGAAACTCCTCCCAAACATAATGACAAACACACGAACAGAACCTGTGATGATGATGATTTCGTGGATATTCCCCCTGATGTAGTCTGTAGGCGTGATAATGGAGGCGGATTGTTGAAGAAATGTCTTACGTTCAACGAAATATATGGTTTATAGGATGTGGAACCTATGTTCAACGATGTTGGAGCTGCTAGTAATTATGGTATAGATGACATTGATCTGAGTAATGAGGATGGGGATATGTATTTGGGGAAGGTATTCAAGAGTAAGGAAGAATTTAAAATTGCAATGGCGATTTATCCACTGAAGATGATGTTTCGGTTTAGATTTGCCAGGCATACGGCGTTATACATCACTGCAAAATGCTATCCGGAACGGTGTGATTTTTATGTGATGGGTCATTAAGTGGGGGAGTCGGAGTTGTATGAAGTGCGGAAGGCCAATCTCACCCATATATGCAACACTGATATTAGAGGGCAGTACAAAAAACATGGAACATCAAAAGTTATTGCAGCTTTAATGAGATTGAAGTACGAAAGACGGATTGCTGAACCACGTGCGATAGAGATTCCAGAGATTCTTCGAACTGAGTTTAACATTCAAGCAACATACTGGACGAGTTGGAAAGGGAAAGAGTTAGCAATCAAGACTGCTCAAGGAACAAAGGATAGTTCTTAGAAATTACTACATATCTATTTTCACGTGGTAAAGATAGCTAATCATGGATCCATATGCGACATCAAAACCGAAGTGGATGAAAAAGGAAGGACAAGGTTTAAGTTTGCATTCATGGCTTTGAAATCCTGCACTGACGGATGGAAAAAATTGCGAAAGGTTGTTATAGTGGATGGTACACACACATCAGGGAAGTACAAAGGCTGCCTTCTAACAGGGAGTGGACAAGAATCAGATTTCCATGTTTTTCCCATTGCATTCGCCATCGTAAACAGTGAAAATGACGAGTTCTGGAAATGGTTTTTTGAGAAACTACTACCCATCATCGAAGACGGCTCTGATATAACTTTCATTTTGGATAGATGCAGTTCAATTGATTGCGCAATAGAAACTTGGTATCCACTTGCACACCACAAGGTTTGCCTTGAACACATAAAGAGAAATGTGGAGTCGAGGTTTAAAAAAAGAGGGGAAAAGGAACTAGTGAATAAGTGTGGAGAAGTGTTCAGGCTATCTCATTTCAAGAAATTATATGAGAAGCTAAAGAAAATTGATATACGGTGTTGGAACTACATGGAGAAGATACAGGTGGAGGATTGGACACGATCGCACTTCAAAGGTCAGGGGTATAATCTTATGACTTCTAACATAGCCGAGTCACTTAACAAAGCTGAGTCACTTAACAAAGCTCTTCTTCCAACGAGATCCAGTCCAGTTGTAGCTTTGTTTGAATTCATCCGTGAAATGGTGAGCAGATGGTTTGAGACAAGACGAGTTAAGATAGGTAAACTTGATGGGGATATTCCACACGCGGTTGATTTGGTTCTTCAGGATCAGTTGTGTAAATCCACTGGGCTTGTCGTGTTACCACTAGGTCCATGGTATTTCGAAGTAAAAGGTAAAGTAGGGACGTACGGGTACCACGTCAGCTTAGACAAGGGGACATGTTCTTGTCGTGAGTTCCAGATGCTGGGAATTCCATGTCGCCATGCAATTGCAGCGGCAACATTCCGGAAGGTGGGATACAAAAGTTTGGTTAACAAGGCGTATACTAAGCAGAGGTGGATGGAACAAATACAGGGTATAACACTACCAATACCTGATCCAGATGAGATTGATGTACCAAATGAGTTACGGGCACTGGTGATATTGCCTCCTAAAACTAAAAAATCACCTGGGAGGCCATGCACAAAAAGAAAGCTTTCAGTAGGGGAGATACCGGTAAGAACCACTGTTAATAATGTACACCCTAAAAGAGTACATACATTTTTGATATACAGAAGTTCTTCATACTTATGAATGTAATATGTGTCGGGTGCCAAAAAGAAGAAGGCAAATAAGTGTGGAAGGTGCGGGCAACCAGGACACAACTCACGGAAATGTAAAAACCTATTGCCGTGAAATAGATGCAATTCAGTTAACGTAATAACAATATTTTGTGTATGTAATTTTGGGTACACCCTATATTCCATGTAATGGTAACAGTGTGGATGGGTGAATGAAGTATGGTGTACGTTATAATTGACAAACCGTTTGCACGTTTTTTGTTTTGCCTCCAGTGTACTTGTCATATATTGCATATCTAATTTCTTTTCTATCCCATATTAGTTTATAAAATTGACATTAAATACATAAATTCAATTTATTAAATACCGTTTCGGTGTTGCTATACGCAAATCTTGTAAAAATGAGAATACATATATAAGTGTACAATCAGCATACAGTTGATATTCTTAGAGCCGTGCACCTCAAACGATTTGTCTATTATACTGTACGCCATACTTAAAGGGTTTGCAGGCTTTTCATTTTACCTCTAGTGTAATTGTCATATATTGCATATCTAATTTCTTTTCTACCCCATATTAGTTTATAAAATTGTCAACTAAATACACATATTCTATGTATTAAATACCTTTCAGTGTCACTATACACAAGTGGTATAAAAATGAGAATGATATATAACTGTATACTCAGCGTACAGTTGATATTCTTAGATGCGTACACCTTATATGTATCGTACACCGTCCACCTTATATGTCTCAGATGTTGTTCTCGTGCGCATTGATTGGTACGCAGCGTTTTGGTCCCACTCTTATTATCTTCGTCTTAATGACCTAACCCTTCGAGATATAACACTGCTTTTTTCAAGTTGAGGGGAAAATTAGGATTGTTGTTTCTCTCGGTATCAAATTGAATTAAGGTACGGATCTACTCTCGTTATTCTAATCTATTCTTCTGTTCGGATGTGGAAAGTAGTCATACAATCTGTATTTCATTGTTGATTGTTCGGTGCGTATTTCCGCGTTTATTATTCCGTGCATTTTTTTGATTGATTCTGCAATTGGGTTTTTGTTATTTAAGATGCCTTACAGTTACAGTCAGCCATCATCAACTGCATCACTGGAAGAGTTATTTTATCTTTATGATGGTGAGATTGGTGCTCAGCAGTATGGAATTCCAAAATAATGTTGTTTCTGTGGAGGGGAGTGTTTAATTGAAACTTGCTATGGCCCTGTCGACCCGGGAAGAAGATATATCAAGTGCGAAATTGAAGGAGATGGACGGGACCAGTTTTGGAAGTGGGTTGACGACGCTATAATAGAGGAATTGACTCACCTAAAGTCTGACGACCTGAAGGATGTTAAGGATAAAATCTCCGATCTAATATCTAAAGTTGGAGACATTGAATACACGATGACCTATAATATTCAGAAGGCATTCAACGAAATTGCGGAGGTGAAAGATAAAATGGTGCAGTTGGAAAAGTTGATTATTGGAAAAAGATCGATGACGTTTGATGTTGATACTAAGTATGTGGGTTTCTTTACTGTTTTAGTTGGAGTTGTTGGTTTACTGTTCATGTGGTTAAAATGGTAAATGATTGTTCAGTTTCTGGTTTAGCTTGATGCGGATGCAATACCCTCAATTTTCAAATTATGTAAGGGTTTTACAATTTGTGAACATTATATAAAGAAAATAAACTTTATTCCGGTTTCTTGTTATTTAGTTGCCCTAGCAGACAATTGGACCTAAATGCGTACACTAACTGTTTCTTTTACACCAAATGTTTGTCCAGCACAATTATGTTCACCAACTCATAGTTTATATGAATTACTATTAATAAAGCTTTTCATTTAAGTTGGCATATAATAGATATATAAATATTACATTACCAAAAAGTACGCGTACACAATAGTTAGAAACATTAAAGAAAAATTTTAGGAGAGGCCCTTCAAATCATACTGCATACTCGGCGAGCAATCCAATATATGTTGCATTTTGTGCAAGCCCCATCGTCGGCGCCGGTGTCGTCGTGCTCGAAAGTACAGTCGGGGAGTTTAATGCGTTCGTCGTTTGGGTAGTTGAAGAGTGCGAAGTTCATATTCATGTACGGAGGATCAAACCACGTTAGTTCCCATAGCAAAGCCTCTGCAATCGAACTTGCGTTATCTCCCGTTAGGTCGCCGTGGTGTTGGATGAACAGTTGGAAAGTCGAGGATGTCTTTACTGTGTCACCAATACAAACGCTGAAGATGGCGGATGCAAGAGTTGCATCTTCATGGTCAGGAATTATTGAGTCCAAAATTATTGGTTATCTTTCCATGGGTGTAACCTGACTGAAGTTACTTTTAATAGTATAGGTTACTTAATAGAGGATGTACACGAAAGTAATAAATCATCGTATTATAGTATTGTGAAATATTCGTAGGTGTACATGGATTTAAGTTTCTTATAAGAGTAATGTGTATATGTTAGTGGGCGTACACTGATTTCAGTTATTTATTGCAGGGTGGACGAATTGTCAGGAATTATTGAGTCCAAAATTATTGGTTATCTTTTCATGGGTGTAACCTGACTAAAGTTGCGTTTAATAGTATAGGTTACTTAATAGAGGGTGTACACGAAAGTAATAAATCTTCGTATTATAGTATTGTGAAATATTCGTAGGTGTACATGGATTTAAGTTTT
>OVBI01001826.1:0-27799 GCA_900406495.1 Sisymbrium altissimum
AATCATTTTTATAAGTGATGTAAAAGTCATTTGTATCAATTATAATTGATGTAAATATTTAAAATAAATGATTCAAAACAACTGTTTTTTTGTAGTGTATCATGATTCATGTTCAAGATTTAGAATACAAAAATTTAGATTATCATATGTTCATGTAAGTAGTATTCAATATATTATTTTCACTAATTATAATATTTTATTCACTTCANCATATTAATAAAAATGTTATAATATAAATTTACGTAAATTATAATATGTTCAAAATCAAAATGATACTATATCAATAAAATGATTTCAATATTTAATTGTAATTACGAATTGTATTTTTACTTTTAAAAATGATTGTTCATATTCATCTCATTTAAAAAACAAATTAAAAGACTCTTCAGACTTACCAAAATTGTATAAGATGATTGATACATTATCATAAATCTTAAAATTGTTCATCAATTGGTAAAATTGACCAATCATGTAAATTATATTTTATTTCTTTTTTCAAATTAATAAAAAATATACTATTTAAATTATACTTTTAACATTTTTTTTTCTAATTGCCAATTCTCATGAAAAAATATTGTGGATTTTAATTAAAAAATTCAATAATATTTAAATTTTTAATATTTTATAGAGTTGTGGTTAACATAATTATTTTATTAAAAATGAAAAATATATATAATTTATATATATATCGGTTAGTATACCCATACTAAAATAAAATAAATTAAATAAAATTTATGAATATTTATAATATTAGTTATAAATCATAAAATATAATTACCATAAAAAAATAAAATAGTTAATGATTTTAATTTAAAATTATTGTAAGTTCTAAAACTAATATTAAATCAAAGAAAATTAAACTTTTCTTAACCAAAATAAAAGAAAACTAAAATTAAATTATATTTTATGGTTTTAATTTTTGTAATATTAAAATCTAAATATATAAAATAAATGAAATTGTAAACAGAATTATATTTACAAAATATATATTATTTTAATATTTTTATCCGCAGATATCGCGGGAAGTCACCTAGTTAGACTGTAAAACTTTAGGTAGATGAGAGAAAAATGAAAGTTTACTAAACGTGGTTTTAGAAAATAATGAAAAAAATAGTTTTTTTTTAAAGTGGCTCTCAAGGCTTTTAAATTTTCTAAAACTTTAAAATTCTGATGGTAGAATTTTTAGCTTTCATGACTTTACAAAACCGCAAAGCCCTCAAAGTAAAAACACTAATCACAGTCTTAATCATTTTTTTATTTCTCTCATATCAGTAATGCATGACAAATACTTTTAGAAGGGTGATATACATTTATCTCAAAATTATAACATTGCCCTAATATATATATATATATATATATATATATCATTTGCCTATTCATTGCTATTTCTTTAAAACATTGTCATGGAAAAACCTATTAAAATAAAATCATGATAAAAAAAAAAAGAATATTTTTATTTACATTGTTGTATTTCTCTTCCTAGACCCAACATCATCAGGATACGCATTTTGATGGAATTTTCTTAAAATCATTACTTAAAATTTGAGAAAAGATGATAGGTCTTAGTGAAATGAATCCAAAAATGCACTAACAAGTGATGTGGATTGAATGATCACACAAAGGTTGTAGAATAACTTTGATTTATCTCTTTGAATTCTTGATATATTACACACTAAAGAAGACAAATGATTTTGTTAGATATGACACATCAACAAAATAATTTAAACTTAAAATGTTTATGAAAAAAAGATTACACAATACCTTGTATGAAAAGCAAACATTAATTAACCTAGAAAATAAAAAACACTTAATAAAAGTTTAAGTTTAAAAAATTCTCAAATCTAGTATAGAATTAAAGAAAAAGAAAAAACAGCAATAAGATAATTTATTAATATACACAACCAAAACTGATGAATACATGGATTATGAAGATATCAAACACTACCAAATACCAAGTACCAAACTCAACAACAACAACAACAACAACATGATGACAAAACAAGAACTGATTTATGGGTTAAGAAAATTAACTACGAAGAAAGTTAGATATTTAAACGTTATTGTTGTCTACGTGGGAAAGAATCTATCAATGCATACGAATCTTTTCTGATTATCTTTCCTAAATTTTCTTAAGTTTGTTATTTGTGAAATCCAAGTTGTATTACATGAATAATGAAATCCTTTTTCTTGATTTTGTATGCCAATATACATCTTTCCTTCACTTATCAATTCGACACACGAGTTCTTAACCTAGGGAGAATGAAAATGATCAGCATAAAATATGATCAATGAAAGATATGTAAATGCAAAAGATGGGAAAGCTACAAAATAGCATTAAAATACTTGTGTTGGATGCAGAACAACTGAATAACGAATAACTATAATCATTTTTAATTTTTTTTTAGTAGTTTCATGTCCACTAAAAGCCAAGTTTATTCTGCTACCATATTGATAGACGTACCAATTTATGACGATATGAAAAAAAAGTTTTACCAATTTATAACATTGCCTATATAATTCACCTCCCTCGACCCAAAAAAAAAATCACCTCCTACTTAAATTGTATTTTATTGTTAAGATACAACAAAACCACATTTTCTTATATCATATATGACTTTTCCTTCAAATTTTTTTTAACAATAGCAATAAGAATTAAAATATTATCTATATGTTAGCTTATTTCATGTTAGTTTTAAAACCAGTTTTTCTATTATTACTAATCATAACTATTACTTAACCATTCATTTTAATTTAACAATTTATTCTGGTTATTAAGGTATAATCAAAACCAAATCAGATTTCCGATTTTTTTTATTGAGAAAATTAGTATTACTCTTTTTTCTCTTTTCATGAAATGTTAATTAATGGTTTAATAATTATTTTCACAACATTTGCTTTGTGTTTTAATCAGTTGTTTTCACTTTTCAACCGATTAAAAAAAAAAAATTAATTTCCGCCAAACTTTTACCCGAAGAAAAGTGAACGAAAATACCTTTCTTTTTTTTTCTTTTTTTTTTGGTTCATTGGAGATGCCAAATCCTCGTTTTCTCATGGCAGTTGTCGACGGGAACCAAAACTGAACTCCGCTTCAAAAAATTTCCAGATCTGATCGGCGATCGCTCTCAAAACTCTCTCCATTCTATTTTCCGATTTTCTCTCGAGAGAGTGAAGCGAGAGAGCACAAAGGAAAAAAGAGGATGGACGATTTCTTAGATAAGTTGCCGGAGATGGATCTGATGCGGTCGGAGAAGATGACGCTCGTCCAGCTTATCATCCCTGTAGAGTCCGCTCACCGTTGCGTCACTTATCTCGGCGAACTCGGTCTCTTACAGTTCCGCGACGTGAGTGTTTGTGAAAACCTCAGATCCGCCTTCTTCTCCTTTTTAACTAATCGAATCGAATCTGTTGCTTTCTAGATGATTAGCAATTAGTGGAAGATTGAATATGTTTGATCTCACAATGTATGAAGAGTCATTTATCTTTGATCCGTTTGTTCTCCGAGTGGATGCGTTACTTCCTCCACCGCGAGTGGACATGCTTAGTGATGATCTTTGAAAAATTGTTCATGTTCTGTGGAACTGGAATGAAATTGGTGGATAGATAATTGGATTTAGCATTAACGAATCTCTCCATTGATGTTAGAACTTTCTCCTTGAGTTTTCAATGTTAGACTGGCTACATCACTAGATCTTAGTGAATTAGATCCATTTATGAGTGAGATTTGGTGAATTGAAAGAAGCTGATACTACTCTCTTTATCTTCGTTTCGTTTAAACAGCTAAATGCCGATAAAAGTCCATTTCAGCGAACGTTTGCTAATCAGGTATCAAACTCAACGATCTCTGTAGTTTTTTTACTACATTCGATTCGAGCTCTGTTGTACGTGATTGAATGCAGATAGTTTTCTACTTTATTGATTTTCTAGTGAAGAATGTATTATCTCCATTCAAGTGTCACCGACTTAATTAATGGCTGTAGAAAATCTGTAAAAGATTTCGTCTCAAGTGTTCATTTATTTTTGAAGTTTAATTGTAGATTCTTTTTTGTCTTTTGTATTATATTAACTCAGGGAGCTCTTGTAAACCAGGCCATGTGAGAAACTGGACATATTGCTCAGCCTTCAAAGTATATTGGTTCCTTAGAAAATTTAAAAACTAAAAACTGTACAAGAAATATTACACATAAATTTAAATTTTCTTTCTTTTTTCTTGTGTTCAAGCTGAATTATCCCTCAAAGTTCTAGGAGTTGGATTTAGCTTATAGACTAGGAGTGAGTGTAATTGCGCTGGGCATTACTTGATTGTTGCACTGAAATATGTTTTCCGTGATACAACTTTGAAATGATACTACTAAACCTTATGAATCAAGCGGTATGTGGTGAAAATTCTTTAAGGCAAATAGCTTCTTTGCTTATGCAAATTCTTCGGGGCTTTTTAACAGGTAAAACGATGTGGTGAGATGTCAAGGAAGCTGCGTTTTTTTAAAGATCAAATTGATAAAGCTGGTTTAAGATGTTCACCACGCCATGAATTAGAACCGGACATTGAGCTTGGAGATTTGGAGGTAAGAAAAATGCATTTTTTCTAGTTCTCTTTCTGCTGACAAGTCTTTGGTATCTATTGCAATGCCTCTTTTGTTGTGGGGAGGGGGCATTATATTTTTTACGAAACTTAGTAGGTTTCTTTGTATTTTCAATTGCTGTCTTCGGCAGAGACAACTTGCTGATCACGAGCATGAAGTATTGGAAATGAATTCAAACAGTGAAAAGCTTCGGCAGACATATAATGAACTTCTTGAATTCAAGATAGTTCTTCAAAAGGTATGTGTATTGGCCTTTCCTTCTCAAATTTATATGTAGTAATTGGAAAATTTCTTGACCAATTGACAATGTTATATGGTACAGTGGCTGTTGTTCATTTCTCATCCAATTTTACCTACTAAGATGTGCCCTCATCTTCCTCTGTTTATGCTTTACTTCTTTTTAGGCAAGTGGTTTCCTTGTTTCAAGTAATGCTCATGCAATTGCGGATGAAACAGAACTACATGAAGGCACCTACTCAAATAACGGTTTTATTGAGTCTGCCTCTTTACTAGAGCAGGTGATTGCATGTCAAAGTTTCCATTTTACTGCTGTTATCCGGACTCTCAAAATTATCTTTACTAAAATTTCAGTTATTTCTTCTCAGGAAATGAGGCCTGAACCCTTGAATCAAACAGGACTGAGATTTATTAGTGGAATCATTAACAAAGACAAACTTCTTAGGTTTGAAAGAATGTTGTTTCGTGCAACAAGAGGAAATATGCTTTTCAACCAAACACCCTCTGACGAGGAGATCATGGATCCTTCAACATCAGAAATGGTGATACTGATCTCTTATTTTCTCACACAGCATATTCTCTTTATCTCCAAAATAATGATATCCTGTTTAAGTGTGATGCTTATGACTAACGGGTTTTGTGTTCATAGGTGGAGAAAATTGTATTTGTGGTTTTCTTTTCTGGGGAGCAAGCAAGGACAAAAATTTTGAAAATATGCGAAGCATTTGGTGCAAATTGCTATCCTGTCCCCGAGGATACAACAAAGCAGAGGCAGCTTACGAGAGAAGTAAGTTAGATATTCCAAAACTTGTTCTTTTATGTTTATTCACTATTCAAGGAGAGCTATTCCAAGATATTTGTTGCGTTTTTTTTTTCTTAATGATTCTTGCAAGTTGCTTTCTTCTTGTTCATATGATTTCTTTGTTGGCTTTTGTATCCCAATCATAAGCGAATGATGGTTGCTGTGTCACACTATGTTATTTGGAGAATATCAATATTATTTATCCTGATCAGTAGTGCTAGGGACTGTTAGTAACTGCATCACGCTATGTTGCTCATAAATATTATTGTATCTGGTGCACAGGTTTTATCCCGACTCTCTGATCTGGAAGCCACTCTAGATGCTGGAACTCGCCATCGGAATAGTGCTCTTAACGCTGTTGGTTACAGCTTGACAAAATGGATGACCACGGTAAAAAATAGCATCCGCAATTAGTTCTTTTTTTACAGTAATCTTTCTGGTTAAGTATATGGTAGATTGTATGGTCCATACAGTATGGAACAGCCATGATTTTAGCTGGCCTTTTTGCTGCTAGGTTCGGAGAGAAAAAGCAGTTTATGATACTCTGAACATGCTAAATTTTGATGTAACAAAGAAATGCCTTGTTGGCGAAGGTTGGTGCCCCACATTTGCTAAGACGCAGGTATACTACAATGTCATGTTCCTTTTTACATAAACTAGTATTATTACCTTGCAAGTGCAATTCATTCATCAACAACGTATGCACAGATTCATGAAGTCCTTCAGCGAGCCACTTTCGACAGCAATTCACAAGTGGGCGTTATATTTCATGTAATGCAAGCGGTAGAATCACCTCCCACCTATTTTAGAACGAACAAACTTACTAATGCGTTCCAGGAGATTATCGATGCTTACGGGTTAGTTTCACTATTCAGCATTACCTGGCACTATCGTAGTGTCCACGAGCATGAAAAACCTAATCATTTATATGCAAGAGTCTGGACCCGTGCTTTCCTCATGATAGATACATGATTTTAGAAGAATAACTGGCTGCTTTCTAACAAGATGAACTTTCTTCATTTCGTATCTTCTTAATTAAGTTATTGTTGATTGCATGTGCTAATTTGTTTCCGCTGATCACCATCTCATGTATTTTCGACTTAATGCTTATTTGGCAGTGTTGCAAGATATCAAGAGGCAAACCCGGCAGTTTATTCAGTTATCACATATCCGTTTTTGTTTGCTGTCATGTTTGGGGATTGGGGTCATGGTCTATGCTTGCTGCTAGGAGCGTTGTATCTTCTTGCTCGTGAAAGGAAGCTGAGTACGCAGGTACGGTTGGCACCCAATATTTTCTGTATTAGTTGACTGAGATGTTGATGATGCTGGCTTCGAGCATGAGATGTTGACTTTGAAAACATCCATAACATAGATTTTGTTTTGTTTCTGGTTAGTGGCTGATTGAGATTATGTGTACCTTTGGTTTTGAAGTGAGCTGTAGCAATAGTTATGTTGCAATTTTCTGCTCTATGATGCAATTGCCTGTGAGGTTAAATGGTGATTTTCAGTTACTCAGAATGGGTGTAGAATTATTGACAATCTGTAGCTACACTTAGTTTTCCTTTTCACTCTAGGGTTAAAGTCAACTTGAGAAAAAGAAAAAATTTGTGGTGTGAATACATTTGCCTTCTCTGAAATTTGTATCTGTGGCATGATTTCTCTGTGTCTTATCGTTACCAGAAACTTGGAAGCTTTATGGAGATGCTCTTTGGAGGCCGTTATGTAATCTTACTAATGGCACTTTTTTCAATATATTGTGGGCTAATCTACAATGAGTTCTTCTCTGTTCCTTTCCACATCTTTGGTGGTTCAGCGTACAAATGCAGAGATACTACTTGTAGGTATGTATTATATCTGATTCGTGATCTCTCTAGTGAGGAGTCATGTATTTTTATTATCAGTCTACTTGTTGCTGATATGCATATTACTTTTTGTCCAGTGATGCTTACACGGTTGGTCTAGTCAAGTACCGTGATCCATACCCTTTTGGCGTAGATCCTAGTTGGCGTGGAAGTCGTTCAGAACTACCTTACTTAAACTCGCTTAAGATGAAGATGTCTATTCTGCTGGGAATTGCTCAGATGAATCTGGGATTAATATTAAGTTTCTTCAATGCTCGATTCTTCAGCTCCTCATTGGACATAAGGTTTGTTCTTCTTTTTATTTTCATCTGAATTCTTTCCTGTTTTAAGACCACAGGGATTACTTACGTATTTTGTGATTGTCATCAGGTATCAGTTTATACCTCAGATGATATTTCTGAACAGCCTATTCGGTTACCTTTCACTTCTCATCATCATCAAGTGGTGCACTGGATCTCAAGCAGACTTGTATCATGTCATGATCTACATGTTTCTAAGTCCCACCGAAGAACTTGGTGAAAATGAGTTGTTCTGGGGCCAACGTCCACTTCAGGCACGGTTTTCTCCTTCATTAAATTATTATTGTTATCATTTATTTTATTTTTTTTTGTAAAATTCCAAAGCTACATAAGTTTTTGCTCCATCTTTCCTCATCTTAACCCCACTACTCTGCAGATTCTGTTATTGCTTATGGCATTCATTGCTGTTCCATGGATGCTTTTTCCGAAACCCTTTGCCCTCAGGAAAATTCACATGGAGGTATATCTCCAGTCTTAGGCTTTTCACTGCATCTGTTTTATTAAACTAAACTAGAGATAAACTACTCTTTTTTGGGCTCTGGGCTTATCAATAAATGAAACTTTTTTCTACAGAGGTTTCAAGGTCGCACTTACGGCGTTCTTGGCACTTCTGAGGTGGATCTCGATGTAGAACCAGACTCAGCTAGAGGCCATCAGGAAGAAGAGTTTAACTTCAGCGAGATTTTTGTACATCAATTGATTCACTCCATAGAGTTTGTTCTAGGTTCAGTTTCTAACACAGCATCTTACCTTCGTCTCTGGGCTCTTAGGTAAATCTTACTGCTTTTTATAATGGCCAATTAAACCTTATTCCTATATGTTTCTAATATAGTCTTTGACTTTTACAGTTTGGCTCATTCGGAATTGTCGACAGTCTTCTATGAGAAAGTTCTTGTTCTTGCATGGGGGTGAGTATTAGTTTTTGTTTCATGTTTAAACTTATTTCTCACTTTTATCTTTAAATTCATTACATTTTGCAAAACAGGTATGACAACATTTTGATCCGGTTAATTGGAGTAGCGGTGTTTGCGTTTGCAACAGCGTTTATACTTCTGATGATGGAAACACTAAGTGCGTTTCTTCATGCTCTGCGTCTTCACTGGGTTGAGTTCATGGGGAAGTTCTTCCATGGAGATGGTTACAAGTTCAAGCCATTCTCATTTGCTTTAATCTCAGATGACGATGAATAAACAAAACCCTAAAATCCTTTCCCCTGCCATTTGCACATCCCACTTTCCCCTCAATTATCCCATCCATAAAAAGCATATATAGAAGAAAAAATTGGCTTTTCTAAAACCCCCCAAAAACAGATTATACGGTAACATCCATTTGCTATCTTTCACTTCTTTAAAAAAGAATTTTTTTAACAGAATGTTTCGAAATTGGTATTTGTAGTTAATGTCAAAAGTGGAGAATGTCTTTGTTTTCCCCTAAATGCAGAGAACAAGTTAGATCACTTTTTTGAGTTTTTTTTGCTTTATTATACATACATATATCCCTGTCATGGATTTTTGGAGGCAAGATATAAATGAAATTCTATGTTACTCTTATATAAAATATACATAAGCTTTTAACATCTCGTAATGGTAATGGTTAAAATATGTATTTCTTTTCGGCTAGAGTATCAGAGATCGATCTTTTGATCCTAGTCTATGATGGTTAGTGCTGGCATGTAAGGAGATGTTCCTCTGTAATCGATTTGTGGAATATTTCAAGAAACACGTTATTCCATTTAGGCTGCAAAGAAAGTATCCGAAAAGTTATATTTATTTCGAAACCGGAAATTCCAAACATCCTCACTTGACCAGTTTGACTTAATGTTCAAATCAAGAGTGTTTAAGTAAACTGGTTCGGAAGATAAATCCGCTTCAAGGAAGTTTTCGTTGTCAAAATATTGGCTTTTTAGAACTCTCGCAAACAGACTGTTGGGTTCTTTAACTACGTAACCGTCATGCTTGCTTCAACATGGGTAAAGCATTCGATAAACACATTGTCCCTTACCCAATGACCTTTTCTTTTGTTCTTTTTAGAATTTTACCAGAAATCTGCCAATGACACTTGGCAGAAATTCACACGATTAGTAATCTGAAACACGACATAATGTGAACCGATATAGCCATGGCAACAACCAACATATGACTTTGGAACCACAGAAACATTCTGGTTCTCATTGATTTTACTACCAAAAGTGATTGCCCATTTGCTTTGATTGACCAATGGTCCAATATGTTGGTTCTTCTTGGAAGGAGTTGCCAAGAAAAAAAAAAATGGTCAATACTGAAAAGTTAATTGTTGGTTCAAACATATTGAAGTCAAACTAAATTATAGATTGAAACGTCTCCAAGTAAATCAGGTAATTAAACAGAATCTCTTTTTTTGTATATCCGAACAAACCGACACCAAGTAAACCAGTAACACCGGTTGAAAACCGAAATTTCTTTAAATTCAAAATATATATATTTTTTAACGAAGAACTAACATATAACCGAAAAACAAAATCACACTTAAACCGGACTAAATGAGTTTTATTAAATTCAAAAATGTACCCAAAACCAAACTAAATCGGACTGGGAAAAAAAAAGTAAAACCTAGAAAAATATTTACTCACATTTGAACATGCAAAAAAAATAAACAGCCGTCAAAAAGATAACAAAACAAAAAACCTGAGAAAAATAAAAAACAATTAGGTATTCTTCTTTATTACTACCTTGGTTTCTTCTCATCTGTGGAGAGGGGATATTATTAATTCCAAATTCAATTTTTTTTTTTACCTTTCAAACTTAAAAAAAAAAAAAAAAAAAACAGCAGCCATTGGCGAAGGTTTACCCACTATCGCTGCAGTTTATTTCTCTCCTCTCGTATCCTTTCTTCCTTCTTCGATTCTCCCCAAATCTCACATCCCTTTCCTCCCGCAAAACCGTTAGTCTCTCTCTCCCCTCCCTCTCTCTCTCCCTCTCTCTCTGTATCCATCGAGTTCGTCTCTCAAACCCTAACGTGAGTCACGTGACAATTAGGGTTTTTCTTCGTTGATTTCGAAACCTACAACTACAATTTCTTCCCTTTCGTCACACAATCTAGAGATTCTCAAACGGGGTTTTTCAATTTTTTAATTTTGTTTTGGGTAAAACTTCAAAATTACGGAAATTTGGAGTCGTATAGGTTTAGCATTGCGAAGAATCTATCAAATTAGGGTTTGAGAGTTGTAAAGTTTATACCTTTTGTTAAAAAGAATTGTTCTTTTTTTAATTTTGGGGGTTATGTATTTTTTTAATTTTGACCTTTGAGATTTGTTTTTTGAGAGAGTAGGACTTTTTAGTCTTAGTTGTAGTAGTTTTTTTTTTTATATATGTGTTTGAAAGATTATGGAATATGTTTGTGATGACTTTTTTGTTTTTTTATATTATATAATTAGGTGTGACAATGAATGACAAAGGAGAGAAAATTTGTCCTCTGTGTACTGAGGAGATGGACTTGACTGATCAACATTTAAAACCTTGCAAATGTGGCTATCAGGTTCGCTGCATTAACATTCTCGCTTCCTCTTGTTTGTTACTGTTCTTCCAACTATGTTTTTGAGTTTTTGTTAGTTGTATGAAACGAAAGTTGTTAGTTGATATGTTGCTTTGATCGTTTAAATTTGAGTTTTGAGTACTAAAGAGTCATTTATGTGTTTGGTTTATTGTTATTAGTCTGAAACCAAATTTGGTAGTTGATGTGTATCTTTGAGTCGAGTGTATAAATTTGAGTTTTCTTTTTTTCTCGTCGTATTGTTTGAGTTTGAGCAGTTAAAGGACCATGGTTTGTAGTCTTGAGAAAGGCTCATTTTTTTTCTTAGAATCTGTGTCTAAGATTTACATTGCACGGTGTTTATCATGTTATATGTTCGTTTATGTTTTGATATTTAGTGTAAATGTTTGTCGTTGGTGCAGATATGTGTTTGGTGTTGGCATCAGATAATAGAGATGGCGGAGAGAGATAAGACAGAGGGTCGCTGTCCTGCGTGTCGAACCCCGTATGATAAGGAAAAGATTGTTGGGATGACAGTTAGCTGTGAAAGGTAGAGATTTTAAGCTGAAAACGAAAAGAAAGTTTCTGCTTCCTGTTAAAACGTGTAAAAACTTATCCTTTTTTGTTCTGATGATTCACCAGGTTGGTTGCTGAACTTAACAATGACCGGAAAAAATCACAGAAGGTGAAGTCTAAACCTTCGGAGGGAAGGAAAGACCTTACTGGTGTGAGAGTCCTTCAAAGAAACTTGGTTTACGTTATGAGCTTGCCTCTTGATCTGGCAGATGAAGATGTAAATTCTACTATCTATACTTAATTCCTTGGAACGTAATCACCTTTTTCATCTCATTAATGTTGGGTTTATTATGTATGCAGCTTTTTCAGCGTAGAGACTACTTCGGTCAATATGGGAAAGTCATAAAGGTAGCAATGTCTCGAACTGCTTCTGGGGCTGTCCAACAATTTCCAAACAATACTTGCAGTGTGTATGTATCCGTATATCCTTACACATTTTGTCAATGGTTTCTAGTTGTGGATGAAATATTGTTTGTGATTTCATAAACTTGAGAAGAGCACCCTTTCTTTCTGAGGTCGATTAGACATGTTTACTTCTAACAATCTTCATTGAACTAACTTTTACTTTCTTTTTGTCTCCAAAACCGATATTTCTCAGATATATCACTTACTCTAAAGAGGAGGAAGCAATTCGATGTATCCGATCAGTACACCAATTTGTTTTGGATGGTAGATCTTTGAAGTATGTGATGTTTCCTTCTTTTTCTTAAGATTACTTACGTTAGGTTGTGGTTCAATTTCTAATAATTTCTGGATGTCATTAGGGCATGTTTTGGGACCATGAAGTATTGTCATGCGTGGTTAAGAAACATGGTGAGCAGATATTTTCTTGCGCCCCCTTTAAAAACTTGCATTCAAATCTAATTATCTTTCGTAAATGTCTTATTGTTTCTGCAGCCTTGTACCAATGCAGAATGCCTTTATTTGCATGAGATTGGTGCCCAAGAGGATAGTTTCACTAAAGATGAGACCATATCAGTGCACATGAGGTAAACCAACGTCAATTATCCTGAAACCGCTTTGTCGTTTTCTTGTCTTTTTTTTTTTATGCTAAAGGTGATATTTCTTTTAATTAACGGTACTGGATCCATATTTGAACTTGTTCACTATCTGGTTTCCTCTTACCTTTCATCCTTCATTGTGGCTGACAAGGATTTGATTTTGCATCTAGTCTAGTCTATATGTTGTGCTTCGAGTGGTGGTTATCTGATTCTTTTGTTATTTGAAAAGGAAAATCATTCATGACATTACTGGCGCGGTGGCTAATTTCCCGCGGCGTTCAGGGAGTATGTTACCTCCACCAGTTGATGATTATGTTGATAATGAGTCTAGCACAAGACAAATTCCTAAATCTGTTTCGAATGTAAGTTTCCAGCTCTTCTTGGAGCCTCTTGATATTCTTTCTGCTGTCAGCATATATACATGATGCATTTATGTATATGATTTCTTCTGTTTTTGACTTCTTTTTTGGCCTTTTTTTTTCTTTTGTAGAATGCACAGAGTGTTGTTAGAACTTCTCCCCCAAATAGTAGCAACGGTCGACCTATTACTCTACCTGCTGGAGCCTTGTGGTACGCTGAAATCTTGTGTGTATGTCTATTTTTTTTCAATATGTGTACCTGCTTTTTCTGTAACTTGTAATTGTTTTTTTCCAGGGGTATGCATTCTTCAAGCCATTCTTCGGTACCGAATACACCATCTTCTGGGGAACCCTTAAAAGATAAAGCTGTCACAGTTTCATCTGCGGTTGCAACAAACTCGGTGCAGGTCTCTGCATCTCGTACTGATGTAGTAAAGAAGCCAGAATTAGAGGACAATCGTACTTCATTTGGAAATGGCCTGAAACCGCAAGAGCTATTGGATAGTCAGACTGAGTTTCCAGAGCTTCCCTCGGTTAATAGGACCCAGACCCCTTGTAGTAAGGCATTAGTTTCTGCAAATGTGGATAATACTAGAGCTGTTAGTGTGCCATCAGATCGCACAGATTTTCCAGAGCCTACTTCTCAATCTTGTAAATCCATGCTGTCCAATGGAGACAAAAAGATTAGTAGAGGAGTACAAAGTGTATGCAGCGACGCTGTGGCAGTGGATGCAGATAGTGTTGTTGATGGTTATGGGGGGCTAGCAAGACCTGATAGTTCACATGTTGATCAGGCTTCCTTAAAGTCGTCTCATACAGAAGTGTCCCAAGACTCTCTGCAGCACTGTGTCAATGAATCTAGAGAAGTTCAGTTATCACAGAAGACTGGTACAACTAACGCAAATGATATCGTTGTCTCAAGAGAAGAAGTTAATGGAAGTAGTACTTTGGTGTCGCCACTGGTAACAGATCGGTATGCTCAACCCGAGGATGATATATCATCGTTTATTAGACAAAGACTCAAGGATCCCGAAGTTTTTAGCTGTCAGCCCAATCCAGCCACTAAAGTTGGTTTCCTACGCACGTCAAATTGTATGCAGTCTTCTGCATCCCAGTATAAAGCTGAGCATGATGAAACCAGGAGTGTGTTTGGGTCCTCCTCGGCTGACAATAGAGGAATTAATATAGCTTCCATCTCACATGGATATAACGAGATGCCACAGAGCGAGCCCAGTCGATTAAATGGCAGTCTTAATCATTCTATGGGTTTTCCTGACAGAGCAAGGGACACACAACCAAATGGAAACTGTGGCGTTGACTCACAGGGAAACTCTAGGAATGAAATAGATGACGGGATTGCAAAGATAATGTCTTTAGATCTTGATGAGTACTGGACATCACCTCATAACTTGTCGAAGCAACTAGGGGGAGGTGACGTAGAGGCCAGGTCTCATAAGCTTGACAGTTCCTGTGAAGTCAAGAACAATCAATCCCGGTTTTCTTTTGCAAGGCAAGAGGAATCAAAGGATCAATCTTTTGGATCTTACAACGTGTTCAACCAGAGACCACATGGCAGTGACTTCTACCAGAATTCTTCAGAACGACAGAGTCCTGATATGAATATGCTTGGGATGTACAATGGTATTTCATCTAGCTATCTCAAAGGAATGGATTATGTCACGCAAAACTCCACTTTACCTTCGTCTTATAAACCTCCTTGTGAGTGTGATTTCTCATCCTTTTACCTCAAGCTTCTAGTCTTCTACGTATTATATTATGCTTTTACTCCATGTTTACTTATACTGCACCAAGCTGGTTATTTCTGGTTGATGGTTATCGGAATTTTAGGTGTTTACACTGAATATATAGTTCTCTCTTTTTTGGCTTCTCTTGGTTTTGAGATATTATGCTTCCGGATATTGAGCTAGGTTTTTTCTTAAAGCATGTGTGCCGTGGTGCCTCTACATAATTATTGAGCATTCGTGTAAAACTTAATCTCCTTTGTTTGTCTTGTAGCTGTTCCAAGATGTCCGGTTGCAGCGCCACCTGGATTTTCAGTTGCAAGTCGACTTCCTCCTCCTCCTCCTCCAGGCTTCGCGTCAAATGGGAGAGAACAGCAGACATTTAATGGCTTTTCAGGTAGTTTTTACATTTATGTTGAAGTTCCCTTGTTCTTGGGGTTTTTCTGATACGTTTGCTCTTAGATAAATCAAAAATCTGTTCTCATTATTTGTGTAGGAAACCATCGTTATTCTGATTCACCAGCGTACAGTAGCCCATATCATCAGTCACTTCCAATTGAAAACAATGGTGGTGTCAGGGATGTTCAGTTTATGGATCCTGCGATTTTGGCTGTTGGTCAAGGCTTTGAGAATCCAAGCCTAGATTACAGATCAAACTTTCAAGGAAACACAAACATGTTTGCAAACGACGCAAAGTTTCAACAACAGCAACAACAGCAACAACAGCAACTGGCAATGCAGAACCCTTTGTCTTCGCATCAAAACTGTAGACTCACTGATTCTTTGGGTATGGCGTCAAGGTTTATGGATCAATCTCAAGGGAGTAACATACTTTCTAGAAATATGGCCTTGCCTAATGGTCACTGGGACGGGTTGAGTAACGAGCTCCAAAGTCGAAACAGGCTCCAGAATGAGAGATTTATTGGGTCAACAAATCGGATGAACGGTTACAATGGGACTTTCAGGATCTAACACCATTTTGTCAGAACCAGTGAGCCATCACTGGTCTTCTTGTCTAGGAGCCGCGCTTAGATCGCCTCGACCTTGAATCTTAGTTTCTGGTTTACTTAGAAACTGAGCCCCAAAGAGAGGCGGTTGTAAAAAATCTTTAGGAAGTTTTATTGGTTTATTATGCACTTCATTATTAACATTTTCTTTGGTTTTGAAATATGTCAAATATGATTTTCAACTATGAGGAGATTACATAAGATTTTGTCTTCTTGCATCTTCAATTCATATCTTCTTTTGAAAATCTTAGCTTACAATATAAAACCATAAATTTAGTAACACCTAATTCAACTTGTATTTTAAAATCACTAGTTGACTATAACATGAGTTCTACTAAAAATTGTGTTGTGGCAAAACATACGACTAGGTAGTAATTATTAATCACTAATGGAGATGTGTTGTGTACCAAAGAGGTCGTCAGATGTTTAGAGGTATTATTGTATTACACCAACTAAATCCTAAATGCAGAAGATATCCTCAAGACACCTCTTTGATTCGGTTATAAAATAATTTTACATTTGTTTTATGGATTGGACCCATTATGTTTCGCAATCGTCTCACGTTGTCTCATTTTGTGCCACTAAAAAAATACAATAGTTTATATTAAGGATTCTCCGACAATGTAGGTCATCATTGGTATTTATTTGCTTTTATGCCTTTGTTGCCTTCTTCCTGCTGACTACCACAATATACCCCTAAGCAATTGCGAATTTAATTTTGTAAAATCAATAAATGTATTTGGTACTCGGTCAGAATAATAGTCACTCATTTACTTATCGTATTTAATTCGACAGAAACAAAACCATATCTTTTAGATTGCTCCAGTTTTTCTTAAACCACAGAAAACGTCCAAACAGTTTGGGTCATATTTCTGTCATGTCCTTCCATAATTCACGCCATATACTTCTCAAGATTTTTATGATAGGTTTGGGGCAAAACAATAAAAGAAAAGTTTTAAGCGTCACGTGATTCACTTAAAATAGTTTAAGTGATAATTGAAACCCAAACATAGTCAAGTCAGCTTAAATGAGTCCTATTAGTGTTGTGTGGTGAATCACATGAATACCATTCATCATAAAAAGAACAAGTAGTATGTGTTCAAAGAATTGTCGGCTAAAGATAGTGTTGTAATCCTACTTTATTATTGTAGTAAAAAGAATGATAATAATTTGTTTAAAGAAACATGTGAGTTTAATTTAGATTACTGATAAAGGCATAGGATACGAGTCATACGAAAGGACCATTTTTGGAATATTATAGATAATAATTTGGTTTCTTAAGACATCACATCTCTTACTGAATATCATTACATTACCCCGAACGGTAGATAGACTTTGAGATTTGATTTGACAGAACAAGAGATCGAGAATCTCTTATTTTGCCTTTAGCTTTGACAATAGGCATAACAAACAACTACACAAAATCTTTATATATTTTTATGACTAATACAAATATATATTATCTAAAAGACTAAAAATATCAACGTACACCAAAAAAAAGTAGGTCGAACGTTTATCCCCTGTTCTTTTAAAAAGTACCACCAAAGTTTCATTTCCAATGGAGCAAAACAAATATCCTAAGCCCTGTGGTCTTCCTAGATGTGGACGTATAGATTTATCATTTTTATTTGTTAAATTTAGAATACTATAGCATCCAAATATATCCAATCCACTCCACTCTGTTCCAAAAGTTAAACCAGCATATGCCTAACTATCGTTCTTTTCTGGTCGTACTATTATAGTATATGGTTTAAGTACCACCATTTGCACAAGTCTCTCTATCGTATATAGTTATGTTACTATATTTGACACGTGATTTTAGAATATTAAGTGTTTTTATTTGGGCATATCCGAAATATGTATGCAAATATAGAAAGCTCATGTTTTCTCCACGAACCCTTTGGGGTTCCGAAGAGGCAGCCAAAGTTGTCACATCCTATCACTATCTCTCTTTACTGTTGTTCTTTTCAATTATTAAATATCAAATAACCAAATCACATAACGACAAAAACTCACTCCTGATTTTTTTATTTTTTTATTTATTTACAAAAACTGTACCTTCCAATTTCCAAGAGTCTTTTTTCTTACCAAGACACTAGAAGAACATTTTTCACATTGACGATAAAGAAACCAACCATATCCCTTTTGTAAATAATCCAAATACCACAACACACATCCCCCAACCCCATTTAATTGATAAGAAATTGAGATTTTCTTTTGGGTAAAAACCACAAACTAAAGACCTTTTTGTCATCTATATTAGGAAAATTTGATCATTGTATGTAATTTACCCAAATGACATTTTTTTTTTAAGTTGGGGACTACAGAGGTTAATGAAAACTCTCTCATACCAAATATTTTTTTTAAAGCCCCCATTGTAAGTTAAGGTTGTGGATAAAAGTAACCAAGAGAGGCATTGTCGTTGGGAGGTTGTTGCCGGAAATTAGAGAATCCTGATGATGCTGCTGCAACTGAGAACAACGGTGGTTGTGCGCCTGGTGGTTGTGGTCTCATGGCGCTAGTTTGGCCAGGTCTCTGCCATCCCCAGTTACTCATCATCCCTCCTTCAGCTTCACTTCTCTTCTCTGTTGCTCTTCCCTGAAAAAAAACAACAACAAACATTGTCTCATTGTCTGGTTTCTTTACTTAGGATTTTATCCTGTTGTGTCAGATTCTATGTTTTTATACCTCGACGGGATTATTATAACTGGGACATGCCCCGTTCCAGTAAGCACGATGGTCTGATGAACCATAAGGAAGAGGTGTATTCACCGGCTTTCCCATGAACTCATTATCTATCTGCAGTTTTGTGTTAAAGACAAATAAGAAACTTTTTTGAAACAATGCATCCGTCAAGAGATTGATATTCAATATTTACCGTCAAACTAACTCCACGCTGAGTTTCATAAGTACTAGAAGGAAAATGAAAGACTCTCCCGTTTTGCTTTGACGCATTCCCGGGAGAAAGAGAAATTCCCAAGTTGAGATCAAGCTTGTCATGACCACCTTCATATAGAAGAAAAGAAACCAATCAGAAGCTGTTTTAAAGATTGATGATGAAAGTAATTCACATGATTAAGCTAAGTACCTTCGTTATTGGTCTCAGTGTTAATCTCATTCTGGTATGAACTCAGCTCGAAGTTGGTTACTGCTTCCCTACCATTGGAGCTTATCGCAGCCTTGTCATAAGCCCTGTTTTCAAGAAACAAAAGTGTTCAGAAAAGAGAGAAAACTCTATTGTTGGATTTTGAAAATCTAATAAAGTTCTTCTTAAAGAGATACAAAAAAAAGTTTTTATGGCAAACAAGTAAAAATGCATGATCATTATATTTATATGACCTTGCAGCTTCTACTTCGCTGTCGAACAGCCCAAGGTAAATATACCTGCAATTCAATTTCTTTAACTTTGGTTTTTTTCCATTACTGAGACACCATTCCTAATCTCATTTTTCAGAGAAAAAATAAAACACTAAAACAGAAATTTTCATATCAAAGTCAAAAAAAAAAAAAATTGCTCACTTTTTACCAAGAAACTGCCCCATCCTAGCTTCCCATCTCCCACATTTGTGTAATGTAACTCCTCGATACTTTGAGCTTCCTCGAGAGAAACCTGTGCTTTGTCGACGGAGTATGTGTACAAACTCTTCCTTACTCAAGTTTTGTACCTGTCCAGTTATATAATACTCAATAACATTTCCCATGAAAGAAAAGATCACATAACACAACACATTCATATATCAAACCTGTTTCATATCTTCCTCGTAATCTCCAATAGTGAAGTTGATATCAGCATCAACACCTCTGAATTTGATAGCAGCTCGATCATAAGCTCTACGTTTTATAAAAGAGAAACACGTTTATTCATCTACCACAAATCATAATCCAAAATAAACAAAACAAAAAAATGCTGAAGAATGATTCTAAAATTACCTTGCTGCGGCATGAGCCGTGTCAAAACCACCTATACGTGAAAGCAAAGCAAGAAGAGAGTTAAAATTAAAATCAAGAAAATCAAGAACTGGTTTCTAGCAACAATCAAGAAATTTTTAATATTTTTGTATTTTACCTAAATAAACTTGTTTCCCACAATCCCTGCAAAAAAATAGAAACCAAAACAGAGTTTTTGATTCTAATCAATAATCACAAAATTAATAATTACAAATTTTTTTAAAAAATTAAGTAATGAATAATCTGAATTAAATCAATGATTAATTAGTCTTTACCAAATATGTGATTCCCATCTACCAGTTCTTCGGTAGAAAGTAACTCCTCTATACTGCGAGCTCCTTGACCTTGGTCCTCTCCGACTCTTCTTCACCTGAGCCGGTACCGGAGCCGGCGCCGGCGCCGGAGCAACAAACTTCGTTTCTCCATGTCTCGAGCTGTCAAAAGAGAGATCTATCCAGCTTCTTGAGCTCGAACCATCAACATCTCTTAGATGAGCACAGTCTCCAGCCACAGGGAAAAACTCTTTAGTCACGCCGGAGACAGAGGCCGTGCTCTCATCTCCTCCACCACCGCTGCTACTTCCAACTTTTAATATATCGAAACTTAAAGTGAAAGCTCGAGTCGAGCAAGAGTCTTCATCTGCTACGTCAGCATTGATAACAGACGAGGTTGACGTCCCTGACTCCTCTAAACGATTCCCGGAGCCGTCTGATGTTTTCCGATCTGAATACTGAGCCGACTCGGGGGAGTCAGCGTCTAGGTTAAGATCCAACATAATCTTTTCTTCTCTCTCAAGTAACAAATATATATCCAAAGTCGATCTTGTAACCCTCAAAGATCTCCAAACACTTGGTCGGGGAAAGTCAAGTTAGTATCAAGAACGTCTTATAACCGAACCGACACAATCATATAGACACGTGATATGACCTACGGAACATAACAAGAAGTCAAAGAGCTTGAGGAAAGAGAGAGATGATCGGCAAAAAGATAAAGAGTAAGAAGGAGAAAAAAAGGCTCTAACGGTCAAGCAACATTGGATAGTGAATTGTTATTAGAAAACAAGGTGGAGAATGAGAAAGAGAAGTTTCATCGCCGGAAAAATGTTGCCGGCCGGCGAGAGACTGTAAAAACGGAATGTTTTTCTCTATGGGGAGAAGAGAAGAGATAGAAGGAGAAAGAAGGAGGAGGGAGACGTGTGAGGGAACATTTCAGACCCATTTTTAGAGGACGATCATAAATTTATATTAAAAAAAATTGTTTAACATATTTTTTTTATTTCTCTTTCTATAACTATACGATATATCGGTAATGTGTATAACGTTATATTGTTGTTGGTCCTTTTTTGGCAGTGATGCACCGGGTTAAAAGGTTTCCGGTCGCTTTTTTTTTTAATAATAATTTTATTATTATTAATATGAAATCCGGTACGCACTGCTTTCTGGTCAATGCTTTGGTTTATTATGTATGACCTGGCTTGTTCCTCTTAAGTACGAAATGATTTTTTTTTTAAAAAAATTTGTGAGACCTGCCGTCAATTTTTTTTTTATCAAAGGAGATAATTAGGGTTAGGCATTTCTGGACCTCAGCTTGAACACACCGAAAATTTCAACGAGATTTCGGTCATTAAAATAAATATTAGAATCTAGAGTTTACAAAGCTTTAAATTTCATCAGATTATGTTTCTGATGGTGACTTCCTAAATTTCACATATATATTAATTGTATTAATGAGATTATGTTGGTATATTTATCCAAATTTAAATTTATCTTAATGAGAGATTTCATGGAAAAAAGTTGTAGAAGATTTATTTATAATCTTAAAATTTGAATTATTATGAGATTTTATACTTTATAGATTTTTTAAATATTTGATTTTTTTTTTTAATGTTTTCAAATCTTTTTGAAATCTTTTGACTATTTCAAAGATCCGATTCAATGTTTCATTTTGTTTTATTATGAAATATATGGTATTAGAATTCAAATATTTTAAATTACAAATTAAGATATTTAGATATGTTTTTGATTTATTTTCACAGACATATATATGTAATGTTTTATAAATTAAGGTACCATATTTACATATATTATATACTAATAGATCAAATAATACTTTAAATATTATAAAATAAAATTTAATTCTTAAAAATTTGAGTGTTTCAAAATACTGTATTTACCATTTTACTAGCAGAAAATTGTCGAATACTAAAACCCACATGTATGATGACTCTACAACACTTCAAAGTCATAAAACCCCAATATTTTTACCAACAAAGGATTGAATGTCCTGATTGAATATTTATTTACTTACAGTTTTAAGATGTGAATCTTTAGGATATTTTATACTTTGTTGATTTTGGATTTGATTACTTTATTTTGATTATTTTATTGATGATTTTTGAAAATTTTAAACTATTACAGAAATATGATCTAATGTATAATGTTGGATTCATTCTGAAACATATGGTATTCAAATTCAAGTATATATTTATTTAAATATTTGGCTAGTCCAATTAATATGGTCTAGATTTTTGTTTTCATATGCAATCCTTTATAAATTAAAATACAATATTTGCATACAGTATATAAAAAATCCAAATGACCAAGTATGTGTAGTGCTAACACACAGTGAGATCAAATCCTACTAATAAGAGTTTACATTCTTGTCTCTAGAACGAAAACAACAGTGCCGCCACATGCTGATTGCATATTTGATTGAACCGTACATCTTCCTGAATTTTAAAGCTTTAATGTTTCTTTTAGTTTGTGTCAAACCGTTAATCAAACTCGCATCGCATGTAAAGTTTATCTAAACTCTTTCTACAGGAATATAGATTTAAATGGGAGTAGATATATCTTCTAAAGAAACCTCGGCAAAACAAGAAAATACGACAGTATATCAACTACCATTGACGTATCGCCACATAGCAAGATCGAAGAAAATATCTGACTATCCGACCCGATCGGGATCGAGAAACGGAGGCACATGTTAGTTAACAGGATACGTCAAAAACATGAGATTGTGAGCTCTGTCTTGGACGGCATTGTCCTTTCACATTGGTCAATAAGGTGGGTCAGTGATCTAACGGCTGGGGTTTGACTCAAAGCTATTATATATTTTCTTAACGCTAATCTAAAGAAGGTTAAGAACTTGTTTGATTTCGAATTTACCCCCCTACATGTGATTCACGAGCATGAGTAACATGTGAATGACTCTCTCGTCTTTTAACAACTTTTGTATATTGTTTTGTTCCTTTCTTTTTCTTTCTCGTATCGTCTTTACTTTTATGGGGGAAATTATATACTTTATTGGAGCTTTCTTAAAATCATATTTTACCGTAATTAACTGAAGATTAAAGGTTTTATTTTTAAGAGTTTATAACTTCATATTTTGTTGAAAAGAAATGATATTTTTTGTTAAAAAGAAAAGAGAGATAAATGATAGTGACTTCACAAACTCAACTCTACACAAACTTTTTTTTATCAAACATTAGATTTGTTTTTTTTACAGTTTGTTGTGAATTATATTTTTGCATGGTTGGTTTAGTATAATGAAAAGTGTAAAGTGCAAGTCTACTAGGAAAAAAAGGAATTTGATAAACGATTTAGAAAACCTGATGTCAAGTGATCATCATGATCCATTTTTATCCATGTATATAAGATGCAAATACTCTATAAAAAAAAAATGAAAATCTAGAGTTCTTATTTCTTTAGAACGCAATATAGTCGTGTCTAAAAAAATCTTACTGCAAGTAATTCACAAAATTCGACAGTTCTGAAATCTGAAAATCTGCAAACCAGTTTTGAGTGGGTATTTTTAGGTGTAATTTTTGAATAGATCTGAGTTTGTAAGATTAAATCAGTGGTGTATGTGGATTAGGGATGTGCCATGGAAGCCGCCAGAGCAATCAGTGTTACTAAAATGTTTCAGAAATGCCGAATGTCAAATATCAGTCACTTAGAATGTAACAGCATATCACCAGAACTAGCGTTCCAAACATCACCACTTCATGCTATTTGTGAACCACTATTTCACGAATTGTTATTTTTTTTTCTAAAAAGCTTAGGTGAAGCTGTGATATGTGGATCCATAATTTGCATTAGGCTTAACTATGTATGATTATGCTATATCTAGGTACGTAATTTATTGATGCATGATGATTGATGTTTGATGCTTGATAAACAATGATTGATGATTGATGATTAATTCATGTTGAGTGTTAAGTAAAGTAAAGTAACAATGTTACATTAAGAAGTTAAGTTAAAATTGTGTGAGTTGTAGCTACACTGACGCCATTACTTATCCTGGATAGTCATGCATGTGTGGGATTTTTTTTGTGTGGACTGTGAAAATAGCTTAACATGATAGGTCAATAACTACCCGATGGACGTGTAATAAAAACTTGTTGTAAATGAGATACAAACTGGTTGGATATACGATGTTTACGTAATTTTGTGAAAGATCTTATGATGTGATATTTATCACTGACATTAAGTTATGTTGCTTGACTATTTGTTGGCTCTTGTATATTATTGTTTTGGTGAATCATGTAGACATGTAAGAGCGTTATAATTTTATAAATGAATAATTCATTACTTATATTTTCTACTATGAATATAGGTAGTGGCGAATCCAGAAAAAAATTGATTTGGAGCATAATACATAATTCAGAAAAAAATCTCTAGATAACTTGAAAAATAATTAATTGTATATTCTATGTTATATGGTATTTTAGTTATCTAATGGTATAATTTTTTTATTTTTTTAAGTTCATTTATAACTTTATACCAGAACAAGGATAATTTGTAAGAAACTAAAATGGAAAAAAAATTGTAAAAACATTTGTAAGTATATCAAATAAAGTTTTAAACCTTAGATATGTAAGTAATTTCATAAATTTTTTACAGTATTTTAGTTAACAAAAATAAAGAAACAATGGAATTGTTGTACCTATGCTAAAATATAAAAACACAAATAATAATTTATTCTGTAAGATTAAAAATATATGAGCAAATGATAAACCAAGAACAATACATAGGAAAACAAAGAAAAATCCCTACAAACAAGGGAATGAATTTATTTCCATATATATATTGGCCTTAATATATTCTATGCATTAATTCATATCTAGGTAAATAAAAAAATACTTGGATAGGTTTTAGTAAATATAAGTTTACAGTAAAGTTCTGATTATACATTAGAATGTAATTTAGACTTTGGATTCTAATTATACATTAGAATGTAATTCAGATTTTGGGAGAAGAAACAAAATAGTGGGGACACAATTATATTTTTATAATACATAGGGCATTAACTTAAACTTAAAGAAAATAACATTAATCATATTTATTTTAGTGGTGACATTTACCGCCTTCTTATATAAGGTGGATCCGCCATTGAATGTAAGTGAAAAAGATGATTAGTCTCAAGTTCTACAATGAAATAATGTTAACTATAAAATTTCAAAAAAAAAAGTAAAATTGTTGAGTTTTATGATATTTTAAAACTATTTTGATTTACTTCAAATTATTATTTTATTTTTAATACATTTAAAATTGCATATTTAAAAATAAAATAAGATTTTCGTTATGTTAATAGATATTTATTGTGCCTTATTAAAATTTATGAGAATTATCTCAGTAAAATAGTGATTTTCTTCGTTAAATTAGTTATGCTTTGTAAAATAAAATCTAAATCTATAGAACCAGTTTAAAAATATATTTGAGATAAAGAAATAGCATGTTAAGAGACTATAGCCATATTTATAATTAAATTTGTATATGAAGATATTATTTTGTGTGTTTGGTTAAAGATTGTATATTTTATTTGAGTGATTTTAATCAGTATAAATGGTTGAACAAATAATTAGAAAACTACGAAATAGAGAAGAGAAATACTTCAAATAGGGGGAACATTCAATTTTCAGATTACCTGTTGTCATAGGTTCAAATGTCTCATTTTATTTGCGTTTGTTATTTTTCTTAGCATATAACATTGATTTTAGTATAAGTTCTAAACTCTGTTAGAAAAAAAAACATAAACTTCCGACAAAGACAACACAGTGGCAATGATATAGCTAAAACGTAAGATTTGTACACACTCGGTTGTTTAGGTACAAACAGTTTTTAGCGCCACCAAATCATATGGAAGTATCTGATACATAGATAATAAATTTACAATATATGATCAAGTATGAACCTTACAAAATTATAAAAAGTTGAAATACTTTTTCATCAGGTTTGTTATACTAATTAATATTCATGCTGAGCATGATATTCGTGATATGTCTTATGTGCTCATGCTAGTTGTTCAATTCATGCGAAATAATATAAAAGGGACATCTTAAAAGCAGGCAATATAGAAACCTTGCCGACAAGGAAAGATGCAAGTGGGTAAAGAAATGTTCCTTTTTAAATAAACATAAAATTTTGAAGAAGAATATAGTAAATTTATTTTTGGTTGGATGCGATGGTTGAAAATAATATTTATGGGGATGTGATTGTTGAAAACATATGTTTATGGGTTGTGACTTGTGATTAGATGACTATAGAAATGGACTTAACTTTTGAACTTTTTTTTTATCCACCATAATAACACATATTTCAAAAGGTAATGTCACAAGTTAGTTTTTTTATGCGATTGGCATTAAATGTGAGGATTGTTTTTTTTCTCTCTTTTATCTGATACTATTATATTAAGATATTGACAAAAAATCCTAAAGCTGTTCACCGATAAATGTCACACATAACCAAACATTACATAAAAAAGCTAAAAAAACATATATTTACACCTGTATTATAAACTTATTTCAAGAAAAACTAGCAAACCAAAACACACATGCTAAATATTGAAATGTTAATCTAAGGTTCTGACTGAGTTTTTATACATTTGAAATTACTCAAAATTCAGCTAAAATTCTACCAATGACGTAAATTATCATTTTCTTATATTTGCGAAAGTTATTGTTCAAATACAAAAAAATAATACTAAAGATTTGACAGTTTAGCGTAGTTAAATTAACAAAAATTAAGTGGAAACAAAATTTTGTCATTTTATTTTACGCACAGCGATTTATTTTATAAATTTTAACGGTGGCTATACTCCAAAAAAATTGTTCATACCAAAAAAAGTTGGATTAGAAATAGTAATAATCACCATAGCAATATAAAAATAATAATAATATTATAGATTCAAAATAAATACAATTCTTGATTGGGACTTCCTTAAAAGCAAATTCGTTAAAAACTGAAAATAATTTTGATAATCTGGAAAAAATATTAAAAGCTAAATACATAACACTATAAAATATCAAGAATCCGGCAAGAAAAACCCAATTCCTAAAGTGGAAGAGAAGTAAATTTGGACACAGTTTTCTTTAACTCTGGTTTTTTTTTAACCGAAATCCATTATCCGAACTAAAACCGATCCGAAGTGATCGGTTCGAATCGGTTTTGGTATTAAAAAAAACCGTTGAATAACATATATAGAGATCTGTGGGTATCGGTCCGATTCTGGTTTTAATCGAGAACCGGTCGGTTACCCGAAAACCATAGCAATTGGTCACCATGAATATGAAGATCGAAAGTTTATAGATGTTTTGAGGAGAAGAAGGAAGTTCTCCTGGACCAGCAGAAATTAGTTGGATATTGATTTCTTGAGGTTCGTGTTCATCATTAGGGTTGTTTGTTGATTTTTCTCTATCCTTCATCTTCAAATTTGTAACACAGACAAAAACGAGATTACGAGAGGAATAATTTTTTTTTACGGGTCAAGGTTTTCGAAAAAAAAAAAACAGCAGTGGTTAAGTTTAGAAGATGATGAAGATGAAAAAATAAATTTACAATTATAACCTTCATTAAACCAAAAAAATTATATATATATA